>PVJC01014637.1:20250-36273 GCA_004026665.1 Murina feae
GGGGGAAGGGCAGGGGGAAAAAGAGATATATGTACTAATCTTTGTAAAACTTTATGTAATAATAAAAAAATAAAAATAAATAAAACAATAATCCATGCTGGGCTTTGTTGGTGTGTAGATGGGAACCTTCTCTTCGCATGACCCCTGACCAGGCTCTCAAGCATGCTTGGATTTGTGAGTCACAGAATCTCAAAGCACGGCCCAGGCCCCAGACCCTGAGGAAACTCAATCTCCCTGTATCCTCTGAGGCAAGAAAAAACAAGGTTCAAGGGCATCACCACTTGGATAAAAAAGGTACTGCCCCTCAAATAACGAATCTTTTCCCCATAGTCCAGGAGGTAGGCATCTCTGCAGGATTGCATGTCACGTTCTCTGAACTCAACCTTAGATAATTATTCTGGCTACATCACTACTGGCCTGCGATTTCTTACTTTTGGGATTTTCCTTTCAGGAAAATTGGTTGTAGCCCTTTTTTGCTCCCTTGTTGTTAGGATTTTCCATTTTTCATCTTATCTTTCAATTCCCTTTGTGCTACTTATTCCCCCCACTGTGTCCTTTTCTGCAGCCCCATAATTAACTTTTGAATTATCAGATCATGGAATTAGAAAGTATCTTTTATATACAAATAAACTACTGGTTATATACATGGTCATTGGAATCAGACTGCCTGGAGTTAAATTCAAGCCCTCTTGTTTTCCAGGTGTGGGCCCTTGGGCAATTTACTTACCTCTCTGTACCTCAGTTTCTCCATTTATGAGAATAAGAGTTATGCCTGTTTTCTATGGTTGTGGAGTAAGGATCAAATGAATTAGTAAATATAAAGTCTTTAGAAGAAGCCCTGCCATATTGAATGTGCTTTAAAAATGAATTGATTTAATACCATTTTGCTCAGAATTTTCCTCCTAATGGACAGTTAGAATTCACATTTGAACACTTGCTCCTTTGTCTTCTCTCTCCTTCAGCAGATGTGATCATCAAAAAAGAGACAATAGACAAAATAAAAGATGGCACCACCAAGCAGTTTCAAAATTCAAGTGATCAGCAGGGCTCTCTCCAGCATGCTGCTCAAGTTGTCCAGCTGCCTCACCTAGCAGAAGCTTCCAGTAAACCAGAGGCAGCTGTCAGGCCAGAGGAGTCCAAGACCTCCACAAAGCAACAAAGCAAACACTCCTTCCCCAAGAACACAAGCATTTTACCACCTATTGTATGACCTCTGATGAGGGCATGTCCTATTCCTTTTCACCAATGATTTGTATTAGAGACCACACTTATATTGTACAATACATAAGATTGTTGTTTTTAATGCATAAAGGTTTGTTTAAAAAACAAAACAAAAACAACTCTATTCACATGGCCAGTTGGCATGATTCCTGATATGAGGGGATGGGAGAGAATGTCCTTGCATCTATATTCCCTCCTTATGCCCTCAACCAGATAAAGCAATGGGGCGGGGGATGTTTGTATGGGTTTGTGTGTGTGGAGGGAATGTTAAACACTTAGTTATATCATCACTAATAGAAATCTAAAATTTTTTTCCCCTAAGACAGGATTCTTGTTTGAAAATTAGAGAAGCTGAATTCAAACTAGTTTAAGCAACAAAGAACATTTATTGGTTTATATAATTGGGCTATCAGAAGGGTATATGTAGTTTCAGGCACAGCAGAGGTGCAAGTGATAGCACCAAGTCTGATGCTTCTCTAGGACCACAATGGCAGGATGTGTTCATCCACCCACCACTCCCATAGTCTAAGTTCATTTTCTTTTTTGCCTTTCTAGTCCTTAGCTAATGTGTACATAATCTCTATATGTTGTAATTTTAGTACCGATAAAATTTTACAAGAAACTCAAGATAATGCCATAAACATGAAAATTATATTTGGCTTCATAGTTTTCATTTTAATCACTTTGTAATACTCTATGAAGACACACACCAGAGAACTGAAGCTATGGGTTTGCATAAAGTCAGGCAAGAAAGATAATACAGAGTGAGAATAGCAGAGGGTCAGGAGAGTCCTAGGAAAGATAAATATGCAAGTGGTTGACAAAAGTAGAATCCCAAAGAGACAGGAAAATTAGAAACCAGAGGAGGAGAAAGTTTCTAGAAGGAATAATCAATAAAATTGCATATAAAGATCAGGAATAGAAACAAAATGCTTTTTAAATGGGGTGATATGGACATTAAGTCACAGCAGTATCATGGGACAGGTAACTTGTTCCATGTCCTATAACCAGGAAGGTACAGAACAGGCAAGAAATCTCAAGTATTCTGTACCTATCTTCAACCATGGATAAAGTTGAGGTGGACAGTTTTGTCCTTGAAGCCAAATCTTGATGTTATAATTAGAATAATTTAGGTTGGTTATTAAAACTATTTCCCAATTTGCATGGTTATAGAAGATAGGAATGAGTTGATAAATTCTGACTTCCTATATTTAGGGAACACTTTAAGAAAGGGAGCTGCAAATTGTGACAGAATGGGGGATACATTTTCTTCTGCTATCCATCTGATTATTCATCCCTGAGATTTCTTTACCTTATCGCCCCATTGGTGCAGGAAGCCATCCATTGTCAATACTATCATGAGAGTGCATCAAGGAACACACCAGGCTGATGAACCTTGAGCTTTAGAGGGCTAAAGCTATGGACCAATTGTTCCATGTTGAGATAGCGATGACTTTAAGTAATTTCCTGACCTGATAGCCTCAAAATAAATTTTTACTGATCTTTAATGACCTTTGAGACAGTCTGTCTGCTACCTGCTTGCTGTGCTTTACTGAGGGCAAGATGCATACCTAAAACTAAAAAGTGGACTGGCCAAAGTTTTGGTGTGCTCTTCACCAAAGAGACACCCTGGCCCCCAATGCCTTCTAAATTCATATTTCTTGTATAGTATTTCTTGTATGACACATTGGATCCCAAGGAAACCATACACAGGAGCCCTTTAATGTAATTTTGTTTTATTTTATGTCCTTGCTCGCATGGACAGGAAAATCTGCAAAATCCAGTGACTAGCATAAGATGACATGTCTTTGATGTGAGTGGGATGGAGATAATGTGAGGGCTCTGTGGGGATATAGAGGGGAGGGCTGTGGAAGTGAAAACGATGGGAGGGGGCAAGGCTGGGCCCGCTGCTAGAAAAGGGGAAAGCAGTGGGTAGGTTCCCATCACAAGTTCACCATCAGCCAGTCCAGCAGCTGCAGCCGTGTAACGTTTCCCACTGCCTCATCCAGCTGTCGCTCCTTTTCGTAGCGCAGCACTGACTGCAGAACCTCCCCTACGCTGCGTCCTTTGTCCACAGCGGCAGCTGAGAGCTGAAGTAGCTGTGGAGAGGGGGGAAAAAAAACAGTAGTGGAGGGCAGAACATCCCAGAACAGGCCAGAAAGCTTCTGCCAAGGCTAGAACAAAGAGATCAGGGAAGGTAGACTTGGAGAAACTTTAGCAGAAGGGATTCAAAGTAGATGTTGAGACTTCCTTAATTGTAAAGTTTGCTGGACTGCTGTCAGAAGAAAGTTGGGTTATATCACCTTCAGTTTAAAAAGAGATATTAACATCCATCTGTTCATGATATGGAAAATATAATTTCCCTCTAGACTAAAATCTTCCTGCTTCCAGTGGCTGTTTGGTCAGTGGTGTTCTTGCTTTCTAAGAATTACAGTGTTTTTAAGTTCACGTAATATCATCAAACAGTCCCCATCGTTATCCCAAGACCAACCAGGGCAGGAGAGAAATACGTTAAAGGACAATGTGGATGCTGTCCCATGCCCCACAGACGAGAGACCCCTCAAGTGTTAAGGAGGAATGCAGTTCAAAGATCCATCCAACCTTCAAGAAGATGTTTTCCAGAGAGGTGAAGAGACTTGTCAGTGCTAGAAATTAGCAAGGGCAAAATTCATACCCACGTCTCTGAACCAATGTTTAGTTTCCTTTCAAAATATAAAATGAGAAAAAATATCCAAAGCAACTATTCTGATATGAACATAGTAGACTGCCATTCATCTGGAATCATAGCAGCAACAAACTAAAGTAACCTCATTTTTATTTTGTACATTATGCACCTGACTCTATGATGAAAAGTCAAAGAGCAAGGAAGCAGGCCAATATCAGGAACTCTTTTAGAAGGGAAAATTTTCATGTGAGAAAGTAAAGTACTTACAAATACTGTTGACACAAATGGAAACACAAAAAGTCTTGGCATAAAAAATAACCAAATGGAAATTTTAGAACTAAAACAAAAAAAAATCCAAGGTGAAAACTTATTGGATGGGCAGACTAAAGATAGAGGAAAATCAGTAAACTTGATGTTAGAACAATGGAAATTAGCCACACTGAAAAACACAGGATTGACTAAACTTCAAAAAAGATTAAGAAAATAAACAGACTTTCAGGGCCTGTAGGACAATACAAAATGTTTTACATTTATGTCATGAGAATCCTAGAAGAGGAGGAAAAGTGTGGTATAGAAAAATACTTGAAGAAATAATGAATGAAAACTTCCCTAATTTGCCACAAGACATAACAAATTTAAGAAGCTAAAATAAGATAAATTCAAAGAAATTCACTTTAAGACTTGTCATAATCAGATTGCTTAAAACAAAACAAAACAATAAAAAATCAAAAGCAGCTATAGAGAAATGATACATTATAGGGGAACAACAATTTGAGTGACAACAGATTTATCAGAAACCAGAAGGATATGACATAGTAAAGCACTAACTGAAAAGGACTGTCAAACCAGAATTCTACATCCAGTAAAAATATACTTCAGGAATAAAGGTCAAAGAAGGAAAATTTCAGGGAGTGGGCAGGAAGAGGTCAATGGGGGAAAAGGGAGGCATATGTAATACTTTCAATAATAAAGAATTTTTAAAAAATTCATATTAAAGAAAACTGAGAAAATTCATGTCAGATAATATGTTCTAGTTCTTAAGACAAAAGGATAATGATATCAGAAGGAAATTGGGGGCAGTGAGAATAAATGAAGGACAACAAATAGTAAGAATTTTAGTTTTATAAAATACTTTTTTGGTTGAAAGTAAATATAACAATATAAAAGTTTTAAAAATCTACATAAAGTAAATAGATGAAATAACTAAATATAAAGGGGCCTAAATCGTAAGATGTCTACATTCCAGTTAAAGTGGTAACAATCCTACATAGACTGAAAAGTAAGGTATATTCTAATTCCTAGGGGAAAAAAATCACTACAAAAACTACACAAAGAGATATAGTAAAAATAAATTAAAATAGAATACTAAAAAATGCTTAAATAATTCAAAAGGGAAATATAAAGGAAAAGTAGAACTAATATTAAAATAGTAGACCTAAATCCAAACATATCAATGACTGGACCAAATGTAAATCATCTAAACACATCAATTGTCAAAATACAAAATATAGATGACCCACGCGGCAGGGGTGGCTCAGTGGTTGAGCTTGACCTATGAACCAGGAGGTTACGTCTCGATTCCCGACTGGGCACATGCCTGGGTTGTGGGCTTGATCCCCAGTGTGGGACATGCAGGAGGCAGCCGATCAATGATTCCCATCATTGATGTTTCCATCTCTTCCTCTCCCTCTCCCTTCCTCTCTGAAATCAACTATACACACATACATACATATATATATGTATGACCCAACTATGTGCTACCTACAAAAAACTCACTTTGAATGTTTAAATTATATAGATAGGTTAAAAGTAAAACTATAGGAAAAGATGTACCATGAAAACACCTATTTTTTTAAAAAAGCTTTAACCTCAACACTTACGGTCTATTAATTTTTATAAAGAAAAAATAATTCAAAAGGTCCAGATATCCATTTATCTTTTCAACAAATGGTCTTGAGAAAACTGCATATCCAAAGGCAAAATAATGAATCAGACCCCTACTTCACATCATACCCAAAGTGAATTCAAAATGGATCTAAACATAAGAATTGAAATTATCAAATATTTTGAAGTTAAAAAAAGAAGAAAATCTTCATAGCCTTGGGTTGTGTCAATGTTTCTTAATCTGGCAATACTGACTTTATGTGCCAGATTATTCTTTGTTGTAGGGTTGTCCTCTGCGTTGTGGAATGCTTAAGCAGCATCCTTGGCCTCTACCCAATACACTCTAGTAGCAATCCTGCCGCTGTTCTCACAACAGTATATAGCTCCAGACATTCCCAAATGTCTCTTGGGGGCAAAATTGCCTCCAGTGGAGAACCAATGCACTGGGTTGTGCAAAGATTAAATACAACATCAAAACACAAGCAATAAAAGCAATAAATGATAAATTAGATTTTATCATTAAAACTTTTGCTCTTTAAAAGACCCCATTAAGTAAGACAAACAAACAAAAACATATTGAGAGAAAATATTTTCAAATCATATATTTGATAAAGAACCTGTAACTAGAATATATAAAGAATTCTTGTAACTTTATAACAAGATGAAAACAATCCAGTCAAAATATGGACAAAAGATTTGCATAAACAGTTCAACAAAGGATATATATGAAGAGCTAATTAGCACATAAAAAGATGCTCAAATTAAATCCACTATAGATATCACCATAATAGCTATAATAAATAGTGTTGATGAGGATGAGGAGAAACTAAATTGTTGGTGGGAATATAAAATGGTACAACCATTTTGAAAAACAGTTTGGCAGTTTTTAAAGACATACTTACCATAAAGTGCAGCAATTCAACTCCTTGTTGCCCAAGAGAAAAGAAAATGCATATACACAAAGAACTTGGATATGAATGTTCATATTAATCATAATAGCAAAAAAGTGGAAACAATCCAAATGTGCCTTAATTGGTAAATGAATAAACAAAATGTAGTTTATCCACATAATGAAACACTATTCAGCAATACAAAATATGAACTACTGATATATACAACAACATGGATAAACCTCAAAAACAATATGCTAAGTGTGAACAGCCAGATGTAAATAAAAGGTTATATATTTTATAGCTCCATTGTTTAAAATTTTGGAAAGGTAAATCTATGATAGAAATCCAGTTAATGGTTACCTGAGGTTGGGTGTACAAATTGAGAAAAATAGCCTAGAAAATTCTGAGATAGAGAAATAAAGATCTAGTCCTACCAGGTATTTTAAAAATTATAGGATGACAGTAATTAAAATGGTGTGCTAATTTAAATAGTATTAAAATAGTAAATAGTTAAATAATTAAATGAAACAGAAAAGAAAGTTCAGAAAAATAACCAGAGTAGGTATCCATCTGGAATAAAATAAGAAATTGCATTCCTACCTCATATTTTAAATAAAAATAAAAATGGGCCAAAGTCTTAAAATTTTTAAAAAATAGTATGCATTGGAAGACAACATGGGAAAGTATTGTTAATATCTTGGAGTAAAGAATGTCTTCCAAAATATGACATAAAATCCAGGAAAAAGAAAAGAAAAAAGCGTCTTAGATTTGACTATGTAAACATTTAAAAAAATTCTATATGGCAAAAACAAAACTTAACCAAAAGACAAATGATTAAAAACTGTATTTAATGTCACAAAGGCTAATTTCCTTATACATAAAACTCCTACAGATCAACAAGAAAAGAACCAGCAACCCAACAGAAAAATGGGCTGAAGGTATAAACAACAATTCCTCCACGAAAAAGGGAATTCAAATAGCTCTTAAACATTAAAAAGATAGTCATCCTCATTCCTAATAAGCCAAGTACAAAAGGAAGGCAACACTTGGCAAAGATCAAAAGTTTGTCACTCACTGTTGATTAAAGTATGGAAAACATGCACTTTTATATTGTTTTAGTAGATATGCAAATTTGGTGCAAGCTCTATGGAAGGCAATTTAAAAATATATATCAAATATACAAACAGAAAAAAATATATATACAAACAGACATTTATGGTGATCTTGAATCCTTTTCTAAGTATTTAGTATATACAGATACACTTGAATTCTGTGCACACGGCATTGCATATAGTGGCAAAATATTGGCAACTGAAATCTCCATACATGGGAAAGTGGTTAAATACAGCACCTTCATACAATGAAGTAATATGTAGCCATTAAAAAGAATGTAGCAGCTCCATATGTTGCACAACAGAATATACAGGGTGTCCCCCAAAAATGTATATATACTTTGAATAATTATTTCAATGGGTTAAATCTGAAAAGAAAGAAACATCAACTGAGCTATCAGCTGTAAAGTGTGTATACATTTTTTAGGACACCTGTATATATCTTATTACCACTTGAGACTTAAAAAAAGATGCATACATGTAAGCAGTACTTGTGTATGCACATGTATTTCTAAAAGGATAAGCAAGAAATTGATCATAATAGTTTTCTCCAGAGAGAGCAACAGGATGGGAGAGAAGAATGAGAAAAAAAAAAAAACTTAGTTTTCACTGTACTTTTGTGCCTTTGTGTTTTGAACTATGCACACATTGCCTATTTAAAAAATTGATACAAATTTATTTAAAGGAGGTGGGCTCATGGGCATCCCAGTGTTATTGGATTCAAGTCAGCATGAGAATATTTATTTACATTAATTAAATCTCTTTCCCCCCAAAATTTCAAATCTATCTTTTGGGAAGTTTCTTTGATGTATACTTCATCCAACTGTTCTTAATAAAATACTGATTTTCAACGAAAATTGCCTCCTTAGTTGAAGTTTGGATGTCCTTTCCACTCTTTTCCTTTAATAAAATAGACGACCATCTTTATCTTCACAAATGGGCAAAGATGTGTGGGTATTGTGTGCTTGTGTGTGTGTACAGGGGAAGGACTACAAGGTTATTGTGCCCATTTTAGGTAAGTATGTTACAGACATTCTAATTCAAAATAATCTAAAACCAGGATGTATTTTATATACAATGGCTTGAATTAAGAGATGGCAATGGAACAAAAGCCTGTTTCACACATTGTACATATGAGAGCTATGCTTCTTTTTATATTCTTTCTTCAGTCCATAGCTTCTTTGTATATTGTCCCTCTCTGTAAATTGCTATGTTTTACAGACTTGTAAAACTGTAGTGACAGACACTTTACAGTTTGCTAAGAACTCTTAGGGATATTTTGTAGGATTGGAAAACTCGAATGTACACACAAATCACCTGGTGATTTTGCTAAATTGCTAAAATGAAGATTCTGATTCAGTAGGGCAGAAGTGGAGCCTGAGATTTTATTTTATTTTTTAAATATATTTTATTGATTTTCTACAGAGAGGAAGGGAAAGGGATAGAGAGCTAGAAACATTGATGAGAGAGAAACATCGATCAGCTGCCTCCTGCACACTCCCCACTGGGGCTGTGCCTGCAACCAAGGTACATGCCCTTGACCAGAATTGAATCCGGGACCCCTGAGTCCACAGGCCGACACTCTATCCACTGAGCCAAACCGGTTAGGGCAGCCTGAGATTTTTAAACTTCAAGTTCCCAGTTGATACCAATGTTGTTGGTTCAAATAGGCCACGTTTTGACTAGCCTTCTACAAATCAGCTATTTTCTTATTGTGGTATAGTGTAGCCTAATCTGGATGCTATCAAATCCTGTGTCTTCCCAGTCATCAGATAAAGTTTATTAAACCAAGTAACCCAGTTGCAAGGGTTTTTAATGCCACGTATTAAACAGACAAAGCCTATTCCTCCACATCCTCTGGTTTCTGAGTATGCATTATTTTAATAAATAATCCTAGCCTCTTGTGCCACCCCTTAATATTTAATTGTTAACCAATATTGTTCCACTTTTATCAATTGAGACACAATAATCAAAAGCCCTAAAGTGGTGTGTGTGTCTGGTAAGGATAGTTTCTCTTTCTTAATTTCTCTATATTAGAATGAGGTGGCGACTTGCATAAATGCTCATGCTTTCCAGACTCAAAATCTCCCTTCAGTGAGCAGTTCCAAGGCCTTATCTTTATCTGTAATAACAATGATAAGTTGATTTCCCATTTGCCCATTTGTCTTATTCTTTTTTTAAATATATAGGTTTATTAATTTTAGAGAGAGGAAGGAAGAGGGAGAGATAGAAACACTGATGAAAGAGAAACATAGACTGGCTGCCTCCTACAGGCTCCCTACTGGGCATTGAGCTTGAAACCTGGACATATACCCTGACCAGGAATTGAACCGTGACCTCCTGGTTCATAGGTCAATGCTCAACCATTGAGCACACTGGCCGGACCCATTTGCCTTATTCTTTAGTCTTATTTTTCAACTGATTCAGAACTTAGGGCGAGGAAAAGAGAGATGTTGTTTATCAAATTCCTTCAAATCCCCAATATCTCCTAGACAATCAGCTAAAAGAATGAAAGTTTTGAAAAGCTCATCAATCTAGATCCTTCATGCAACCGCCCCCACCCGCCCCTCAACACATCCCTAGAGTGCTTCCCAGCAGTCCCTTCTCATTCTTTGGGCAATGCTGTCATACTCAAAATTCAGCCTGAAGCTCCGTCCTTAATCTGAATCTTTTACCAAGTCTCTTGGAGTTCCTCATCTATGCAATCCCACCAATATATGCAGAAAAAAGAATCATATTTGATTTATCATTTACCTCCTCCTTCCCCCTTTAAAGTGACTCTTATTGGGCAAAATAAAATTTTGCTTTACCCATTATTTCTGCCAAGAGGCATGATCTTCACATTCTTACTGTTCCCATTCTTCTTGTGGCTATCTTCCCATTTAGAAAGAAAACATAACTTAAAACCCCAATGAACCATTAATAAATATTTCCAAACTCCTCTGACTCTTCTTCCTTACCTTCTCTTGGATTCCTTCATCATCACCAGCAAAGTACAAAATAGGGACATTGAGCTCAGAGGCAGCTACCCATTGAAGTACAGCTTGGAGTTGCTTGTTCTGAACTGTATCAATTAAGTTCTGATTGCTGACAACCACTTTGGTTGATGCACACCCTTCAGGGAGATGTCCCGATACACCTCTCATTTCATTATGGATAGCTTGATAGGCATTTTGCAAGACAGCCTCTGCTGTCCCTGTGCCCTTGACTGGTAAGCACTCATAGAAACTATCTGGGAAGGCTGAAGTTGGCCTGCTGGCATCCCCAGATTTATCATCTCCCAGCTCTGCCAAGGGAGAGTCACAGGACTTGGCAATAATGAGACACAACTTCATCACTGAGTCCATCAGATGTTCTATCATCTGCCCGTTCATGTTGCCGGTGACCAGCTTGGCCAGCCCAGCAAGAGGACCATCAGCCTCATCACCTTCACACACTTTGATGGGACAAGGGGGTACAGGTCTTTCACATAGGTCTTCTTTAATTGGTTGTTCTGGCACCTTGGGTTCAGAGTCATTCTTGAAAATGGTCTCACCAAGTAAATTCCTGATAAAGTTGAAGAAAACACTCATTAGATCCTTCTTCTCTGTCTCTTCTTGGTTACCTTCCATCTGTGGAGACTTAAGGTTGGTCTCAGCAGAAACTACAGGGGCTTTGTTGGTAGGAAAGTTGGTTCTACCAGCAGCTTCAAGGAAGCTCTGTGCATCCATGCTTCCTCCCTGGGCCAGGTGGTATTGAATCAGAAGTAATGCAGACACAAGCAGGTCCTTGGCCCAGGAGTCTGAATCACACATAAAATTCTCAGGGTTCTCTAGGTGCTGCATGGGGGGGATGAAATTACAAGTATCCAGAGGATATTCCAGCGGAAAGTCTGGGGGAGGGTCACACTGGTTGTTGGGAGTGGTTGCACACTGAAAATCTGGAGATTTTCCTTCTCTAGTCTGAGTTTTATGCCACAAACTCAGGCCCTCTTTGATAATGTGTTCACCCAAAGTTTCAACACAAGTCTTCTCTGGTTTGCATGGAGGAGAGTACATTCTTTCCCTCAATTTACCTTCAGATTTCATTGTTGCAAAATTTACTTTTTGGTTTTTAGGACCACCCATTCCTTTCATGGAGACAACGGAATAAGTCTCAGACTTGTCCTTGGTTTTCCTGATATTCTCAGGGGGTTTCTTGGCAAACATCACACTGTATAGCTTCCACAGCATAGCATCCATAATATCTGAGGCCTTCTGGCTTCCATGAAAGAAGAGACTTCTTTTCACAGCTGAGACAAAATCTGTATCAGTCATGAGGGTCCCTGTGACATTGTGGAGGTTCTTCATGAGGGAGTCAATGAGATCTGAGACCACCTCTTTTGCATGCCCAAGTAGTACCTTCTTCAGTAGGATGGAGGCAATGGTTGTGTCCTTCACTTGGATTTTCAGAGTCTTCATTATGGAGACCATCATATCAGACACCACACTGTTAGCATAGGTCATGATCTTTTGACTAACAGAAGTTGTAAAATCATCAGGCCTTTCTTGCCCTTTGAACATCTTTCTCTCCCCAGGTAAGGACCTTGCACCCTCTTTGGAATCACCTGCATTATGAGATTCAAACACTTCTTTATAGAAGAAAGACTTCTTAGAACCAGGCTTGCCATCTGGACCCTTGGATTCATTGATCTTCAAAGTGGTCTTGTATCTCAAATTTGAGGGATTCTGGAATGATCCCAAGACTCTGTCACCAGAGCCAGGAACCTTATCTGAGACAAGAGTATTCTTAGAACATTCAGAGACAGTCTCATTCACCAGCTCTGATGCCACCTTACTCAGGCTTTTGCTAGGGGGGGGTTCATCCCCCATGTACACTGACTGATGGACACATTTGTTCTCAGAGCCATCAATCTTTTCATTGATCTCCTTGCGGGCCATAGCTATGACTAAATTTGTGAGGCGGTTAGCATAGAAGGAAACTTCATCCACTGTACTATTCCCACTATCATCTTGGGCACTGGTACCTGGGAGAGGGTTTTCTTTGTGAGTCATCTCAAAATGAAATCTCCCTGCATCGTCCTTGTTGGTGTTATTGTAGTAGTCCACAGTGAAACCCTTCTGTGGGTCTTCTGAGTTGGTCATTTCCCCATCAGGTGATGATTCTCCAGGCTTGAACCTAACACTTTGGAACCCTGCTGTAGTTTTTTCCAGATCTTTGCGGAGCCAGCTGAGCACTCTGACAGGATCATTTGAGACTTCCTTAAAAACAGACAAGTATTCATCCGACTACAACAAAGTAAACATAGGGGATATTCAGGACAACTCAAAGATCAGTTATAAAAATGGTCACTTCACTCAAGCTTGAACTCCTCTTCATCACAATAAAAGTAACCAACGTTTATTAAGTGCTTACTATTTATCAGGCACTGTTCCAACTATTTTGACTATTATCTCACTTAATATTACTCTCATAGTAAACTTAAATGTTAGCTCTCTTATTATTCATAGTTTTCAGAGGAGGAAATTGAAGAGCTGAGAGATTTAGCTACTCACCTGAGGTTATACATCTAATCACTGATGGAACAAGAATTCCCACACTGGCAGTCTGGCTCCAGAGCCCTTGCTCTTAACGTGGCTCTTAGATGTCAGATTGCATCTAACAACATGTATCCTTAAGATCTGACAGTTATCACATTCACAGCTAAATTAGCATTTGAACTAACCAGATTTTTCTTGTATTAATGTTAATTGATATTTCCTATGGTTAATCTGTTTTTATTTAGATCTCTTATTGCAAAATATAGTTTTCAAAAAATTATATAATTCAAGGATAATTTTGCATAGTTAATCACAGTAAAGACTACACAAGCACAATCTGGATACGTTAAATGATTTCCAAAGGACTATTTAATATCACTTTAAGTTAAAAATTTGATTTATAATTGAGGAGTTAATACCTGTGGACAATTTATTAGTTTTAAGGGAATACAGATACTTCGGTGGACACTAGCTGTGATAAGCACATGCACATATTTACCTGTTTTTATTTTGTAACCTATAATCTTCACTTGAACACAAGCTAAAATAAGAATGTATATAAAATTGCCCTATTCACTATCAAAAGTAAAGGATCATTGTAATTATTGGAATTATAGCTTCTGGAATAACAAGTATTGCCCATCTTTAAAGATTAATTTGGTACTTTAATTATCAAGTGTCATATAGTTACTAGCTACTATTTGTTAAATACTATGTTTGCCAGGCATTGTGCTAAATGCTTTACACACATTTTTTAATTTAATTCTCATACACAGCCTGTAAGGTGGATATTACTCATTCAGTTTCACTGGTAGGAAAACTGAGACATAGAAAAGATTCTAATAAATTCACTAGCATCTCACAGCTACTGCATGATGAGGGTTAGTATTCAAATCCAGTTCCTACTCTAAAATTGGTGCTCTGTCCGCAGTTGTATTTTGATGACTTGGAAAGAAGAGGAAAGCAGTTGTACAGTACTCTGCAGGGCTAATTTAAGCTGCCTGTGGGCCACAGTGCTTGGTTCAAAGTCTTCCTAGTTGATTATCCTAATATTAACAATGGGCACTGTAGAGTAATTTTGTGCTTCATTGGAAGCTATGTGTAATTTATAGCATATCTTTCCACATTTTCTGATTTTAATTCTCTTTGAGCTATTTTACAATTCTGTAAAGTGTAGACAACTGACAGCAATGAGATATAATTGTTGTTTATACACACAATAATTTTGGCCAGGGAAGGATACATTGTAGAAAAGGTTCTTCCATTTGCACAATCACTTCAATATTCCTAATTTATAAATATGTCTTATGTTCTTAGATTGTCTTTTGAACCACACCAGTTCTTTGTTAACAAGTTAAAAAAATATTTAACATGAGTTTATTTTTATATATTTCTGAGAGCCACTATTTCACCTTTCTCTGAAAATGATCTTTTAACAGTTTTGGAAATCTTTGCCAAGATGTCTGACATGCTCACCTAACAGACATAAATGGCATCAGGAGAGTAGTATACCAGGTGCTTCTTGGCCTGGTATCTCAGAGATAAATGCCAAGTGGAAATGGAACTATGCAGGTACTCTGTTTTTCTAGTTTTAATTTTCTTCTCCACTAATTTTGCTTTTGATTTTCACTTTGATTAAATAGTAGCAGTAATGATTAAGAAATTGGTCTGATTGTCTTGCCACTTGGTGATTCTTTGATGAATTATGGTTTATAGAGCTCTATTCTCTGTTGGGTAAGACACAACAGAAAATCTGTTTTGCTAGCATTTATTGCCTGTCTTAAATTAAAATCAATTAATAATTTTGTGCCATTTGGAAGGAGAGGGGCCTTTTGATTTCTGGACAGGTGAGTTTTGTGTTTCTGTTTTTACTTTGACATATGGCTTAAAGTTTATTATTTTAATTGAGATATAATTGACATAAATTATAATAGTTTTAGGTGTTCAACATAATGATTCAATATTTATATATATTGTAAAATGATCACTAATAAATCTAGTAACATCTATCACCACACATAGTTCAAATAATTTTTTCTTATGATGAGAAATTTTAAGATCTACTTTGTTAGTGAGTTTCAAATATACAATGCAATATTATTAATTACTAGAGGCCTGGTGCATGAAATTCATGCACTGGGGGGTAGAGGTCCCTTAGCCCGGCCTGCCCCCTCTCACAGTCTAGAAGCCCTCAGTGAATGTTCTACTGATGGCCACAGTCTGGCAGCAGAGGCTTTGAGTAAGTGCCCTGTGTGTGTCTGCTGGGGCCTGCCCCCAGCTGAATCATGTAGGCTTGGAACAGTTGTCCAGCATGTATGTGTGTGTCCCCACTGGGGGCCTGCCCCCAGCCGCATCGTAGGCTTAGAGCAGTCACCCCGTGTGTGTGTGTGTGTGTGTGTGTGTGTGTGTGTGTGTGTGTCTACTGGGGACCTGCCCCCAGCCACACTGTGGAGGCTTGGAGCAGGCACTCCTCTGTGTTGATCTCTCAGGCTCCTGGCCTCACTTGCATGTTGTTCTCTCCCTTGAGCTGTGGCCAGGTCGGATGCTGCCTGCTTGTGGATCACCACAGCTACCGACAAGCAAGCCTTGCTGGGGGCTGCCTGGGGGCCATGCTTTCCTGCTTGCGGATAGCCGCAGTGACCCAGGAGCAGACCCTGCTGGGGCTGCCTGCCGGCCGCTCTTTCCTGCTCATGGATCACATGGCAACCTGGGAGCAGACTCTGCTGGGT
>PVJC01014638.1:0-36167 GCA_004026665.1 Murina feae
GGGGGCAGTGAGGGGCGACCAGGCCAGCAGAGGGGAGCAGTTTGGGGCAATTAGGCTGGCAGGGGGGGCAGTAAGAGGTGACCAGGCTAGCTGGGTGGGGGAAAGTTAGGGGCGATCAGGCTGGCATGCAGAGGCAGTGAAGGGTGATCAGGCTGGTAGGGGTGGGGGGAGTTAGAGGTGACCAGGCAGGCAGGCAGGTGAATGATTAGGAGCCAGCGGTCCAGGATTGTGAGAGGAATGTCTGACTGCCGATTTAGACCTAGGGATTGGGCCTAAATCAGCTGTCAGACATCCCCTGAGGGGGGTCCTGGATTGAAGAGACTCCCCCCCACACCATGCACGAATTTTGTGCACCAGGCTTCTAGTCTTATAATATTGCAAGACAGAGTCAAAAGGCTCCTGGATCATCCTAGAAGGAAGGGATGGGTGTTTTAACTAAAGCATGTAAAGAGAGTGTTATTTTTACAGAACTGGCAGGTAAAGCTTAGGCCAAAGGAGATTATTTTTTGCTTTAGGATTTACAGAACTAGAATGTAAGGGCACATAGGCTATATGTGGTATATGGCAGATGCAGGCAGTGACATTGGACTTCATTTTCATCTGCAAAGAAAGGGTAAATTTTGGCTTCGATGTTTAAAGAAGCTCTCTTTACTAATGACATCTCTTAGTGCTTATAGCTTTTTAGCTTCATGTAAAGTCAAAACCTGGGGTTGCTGAATCAAGTCTAGAAATAAACATAATTTTCTCATTGTAAATTTTTTATCTTTAGTAGAATGCTTAAATGTCTATTCATAAAAAAAACAAACAAACACCATGTAAGCATTAATACTTAAATTCAGCCTTTGCATGCAGTGAATTTCCATTCCAAAAACATTATACCTTGAAGGAAAACATCCGAAGAAGCTTTGGATTTGTAGACAGAAAAGAGAATGCATTTCATTTCATTAAAAGAAGAAGAAGAAAAAGAAAAGAAAAAAGAGACAAAATAAGATAAATTAAAAATGCATTTTGAAAACTTAGTAGGTGAAATAAACTAAAATTATAAACACAGAAGGACAATTTTGAACATGGAACAAGTATATGCCTAACGTTGAAAAAGAGAATTTGGTGATTGCTAGTGAAATCTTCCATAAATTAACCCACAATTATCTAACTACAAAAGCCAGGGTTGTTCATTTGTGAGGAATCTTTCTATTATTTTATTTTCTAATTATCACTAAGAAGGTCTTATTAGGTGAATCCTGACATAATGAATCAAAGCACATATTAAATGGGCAAATTAAATTCAGCTTCACTTTCGCACCTTAGGTTCTTGCCTGCTCTGATAAAGCATCTAATTGACTTAAAAGGGGGAAATGCTTGAAATTCTCAGGTAACTTTATTTTCTCAGTTTCTTTCATCTTCTTTCTCTTCTGCCTTGTTTTCTTCTGTCATCTTCATGAGCCTGGATTAAGGAATCCATGTGTTTCTGTTTCTGAAACAAAGTGCACTCTGCAGTTACCTAGCTGTTAGAGAGGGGCAAAGGGCTTTTTCTTAAGACTCAGAAAAAGAGAGGGAGGGAGGGGGGGAGGGAAAAAAGGAGGGAGGGAGGGAGGGGAGAGAGAGAGAGAGAGGGAGAGAGAGAGGGAGAGAGAGAGAGAGAGAGAGAGAGAGAGAGAGAGAGAGAGAGAGAGAGAGAACTCTTCAGATTTGTTTGAAACCCAATCTTCTGGTGCCCTTGTAATTGCTGGCAGGTAAAAATGCTAAGTATCAGTAGAACCATCTTCTGGAGGGGGAGGGGAGTGATGAGATGGAAAGTGAAGGAGAGGGAGAAAACAAAAACACAATTAGGACATGAAAATAAGGAGAAAAAAAGATGTGAAGGTAAAGAGAACATACAGGGAAGAGAAGGATTTCATAAAGCATAATGAATATTTGGGGAATTAGAGATAAACATTTATTTTTTTTAATGATAAAAAATGATGCTTCTTTCTTTACCTGTTATAAATTCTTATATTCAAAAAAACATATACCATGTAGAGAATTTCACTGTGTTCTCAGAGATGCATCCGGATACAACCTAGAATCAGCCAGACTTCCTCATTATAATCCAGTCTCCCAAAGTCCATGGGTCAGACAGTTAGCCACTATCATTTCTCTTATGGCCCTTAGAGCAGAAGATCAGGAAAGGCTATCAATGGGGTGAATTCCTGGGCCCCTGCCTTGGAAAGGAATGGAATTTAAATTTCCCGGGCTTCCTATGAGCCTGACATTGTGTTTAGGTGGGTAAATGTGTGGCTATATGCTCTCTTCAACATTGCTCTAATAAAAGAGTAATATTGAAATTGACCGTTTCTATGGGATGCCTAAGCCACACCCACCAGCCAGTCTGAATGGCTGTATGCAAAGTAACTCAGCCAAGATGGAGACCGGCAGTGCAACCTTGGAGGCAGGTGCAGTGCAGGTGGCAGGGTGAGCAGGGCAAGTGGGGCAAGTGACGGGCCGGGGTGTGTGTGGGGTGGGTGGGGCACGATGGATGGGTGTGATGGATGGGTGGCAGGCCGCAGATTGGGCAGGTACAGGCTGGGCTGAGGGACCCCCGGAGTGCACAATATATTGTGCTCTGGGCTCCTAGTTAATAATAAAAGACAATTGCTTTCAGCATTCAAGTTTGTGCTTCATCATCTCTATTTAAAGTTTGGTGGCAAAGGTGAAGTCATTCTCTCTGTTTCCAAGTCACTGAAATCAATTCAGGTTAGTACTTGTATAATCATCCACATCAACCATCATCGTCAACTAGTAAATGATAAGAACTTTCATGTGTAAGATACTCTGTAATGCTTTTTACCTCTGTTACCACATTTATTCCTCACAGCAGCCCTATAACATATTTTATAATATTCTGTTATATATGATAATATAAAAACATAAGGCTAAATAAGTTATCCAAATAATAGATGAGACATTTCTTTTAAAATAAGAAGGTACACAGAGTATGAAACCAATAGAAGTCCTCTGGTGGCAATACACACACACACACACACACACACACATTAGTTGCAAAAGTGTGCTGATCCTTGAAATTTAAAGATTCTTATGGTTTCTTGGTAGAAAGCTTTGGACAGAAAATTTTAATTTAAAATATTATAGTAAAGGGGCAGAAAGATGGAAATCAATTAAAGCTGGAATAATGGCAGTGAGAAGAAAGATGCATCGGTTATAGTCCATGACAATGGTTATAGACAATGGTTATAGTCCCCATGAATGAAGAGAACAAGAGTCTGCCTTAGAGAATTGGGTCTCTCTTAACTAATAACCATAATGAATCCTTATGCCCCAGTCAAAGTCACACATTCAGTTTTTACCTTGGAGCCCAAAGTGTTGAGCCATAACCTGCAGATAGACTAAACAAGACTAAACCAAAACCAAACCAGGTGGTCTTTCTGCAAAAAATGTCAGGAGTCCCAGTGGGAAATGATACATACAGGGTTTTTCTTCTTTTTGTCTTTGTCCTTGCTTGGTTTCCGATTGCTGACAAAATAATGTAGGGTACCATACTCCACCAAAGCAGAGAAGACAAATATGAAGCAGACAGATACAAAGAGATCCATTGCTGTGACATAGGAGACCTTGGGCAGTGACTTCCGGGCAATGGTGCTGAGGGTTGTCATTGTCAGGACAGTTGTGATACCTGAAGAGAGGCACAGCAAGTTGGGTGACTCAGTCACGATGGAAGCTAAACTTGTTTCGTGGCTTCTGATAAGCAACCTCAGTAATGGGAAAGGAAGTACAATTAGATTCATAGGCTATGGCCACAAATATTTGTTGCCTCTGAAATGCCATTTAACCTTGCAGCATCTCTGCTTCCTTAGCTTTAAAAAGTGTGATAATTTTTGCAATCATTACAGTGACTTCTACATGCTTTAGTTGTCAAGAGTAGAACAGGCACAGGGACCATATTAAATATGCCTGATTTGTCCTCAATGATCAACTTGTAGTCATTGACTTGCTTTTTGCTCAGGGGTCTCTCCCTCATTCCTTAGCTCACTCACCTTGCTTCCGTCTCCCACCATGGTCTTTTGCCAGTGAGCACTCATTTAATGAATGGTTAACTGAGCTAACAGTGGTCGTAAGAGGGATTTTGATCAGCAGAAGTGTGGACTTCAAGAGAGGAAATTGATTTGAAATCTTTTCCTTAAAATATTTGTGTGATGGATAAATTGGAATGCAGCAATCTATTTGTTCCATCCTATATAATAATACTATATAATAAGAGGGTAATATGCAAATAGACCAAACTGCAGAACAACTGAACAACTAATGAAAGTATAATATGCTAATGATATGCTAAGACTGCTCAACCACTCACTATGACATGCACTGAACACCAGGGGGCAGACAGTTGATGTGCACTGACCAGCAGGAGGCAGATGCTCTGACCAGTAGGTTAGCTTGCTGCTGGGGTCTGACCGATTGGGACTGAGCGAGATGGGCCATACATGCCTTGAAGTCTTCCGGTGGTCCCTCCCCAGACCAATTGTGCACTGGTGGGGTCTCTCAGCCTGGCCTGTGCCCTCCTGGACCCCTCGGAGACGTTGGAGAGCCCGTTTCAGCCTGATTCTGCAGATCACTCCCCTTGAGGGCACCAGAAGCAGGGCTCATGGCTAGTGAGCACTGCTGTGGCAGCACAAGTTTCTCCTGATCGAGACTGGTTGGGTGCGAGCCAGTGGCAGGCACAGTGGGGCCAGGATGAGTGGGAGCAGCAGGTGGGAGCTGCAGACAGCATTGGACTGTGGGTTTTGGCCAGATCCCTGCAGACCACCCAGAGGGACCCCACCCATGCACGAATTTGTGCACCGGGCCTCTACTTTATTCCAAAGTGTACATACATTACTAAGGTGACCAGATATCCAGCTTTTGGCAGGACAGTCCAAATTTTTAACAGTTTGTCCCACGTCCCACAGAATTAAAAAAAAGTCCTGATTACTCTTTGTAATATTTTAAGTAATAATAAAAAGAAAAAAGAAAAAAAAAATAACACCCCCGGTCAATGGTGTACTGCTTTAAATCTGGTCACCTTATACATTACTCAAATAATCATTGCACTACCAGCTATGTGCCACGCACTATACTGGGAATAAAATATATTTGCATGCTGGTGTGAGAGACAGACATAGCATGTTATACAACACATTCTACTCACAGTGACAGTTAATCATCCTAAAGTAATAGGCTCACACTATTTTGGGTTTGTTTTAGCATATAGCATTAGACACTGTTTTGTTGAATAGTACTTGTAACATAAAATACCACATATAACGGGAAAATCAAAATAACTTTATTTTGAAACAGTTGGGAGACTAAATAAGATTTGGCAGAGCATAAATATGCAAATGATATATTTAAAAATTTTTCCCCAGTAATCACTTTGCCCTTAGGTTTAGTAGCCTGGGACAGATCATTTTGTCAGAAAATGACTACAGTTGCTAACATTTCTAGGTCTTATTATGGTTTGTATTATTGGCATGGAATACCTTATTTAACCTAATAATACCCCATAAGTTAGGTAAAGGAAATGATATATGTTTACATGTGAGGAAACTGTAATGAATAGAGATTAAAGGATATTTCCAAGTCCGTACTATAATTGTGAGTTGCAATTCAGATTTGTTAGATTTCAAAGCTCCAGCTCTTAACTATTGCATGGTACTGTCTCCCTGGAAAAGACTGAGCAAGAGATGCAGTTCTAATTTTCTCATAGCTGATGAAAGGGATTGTGGTTTAATAATTCATCTTTTGGTAGCTTTATTCATAGGTAAGTCTTTAAGGAATTTTATATAGTATAAACTTTTTATTCATGGACCTAGACTCCAATGTCCCTGTGATTCTGTGGCTTTCTTATAATCTCTGTGCACCGTCTTCCTCAGGTGAGAAAAAAAGTATGTGAAAACCTGAGACAAATATCACCATTATGCAATAGATTGAGCAAACTGTAAATAATATTGAAAGTGGGAAGATGGATTCTCAAAATTTCACAGGTAACTGTGTCCTCCCAAAAATAATCTTCCTAGTGGCTCATAAGTAGACAATTAACATGTATGTTTGTCCTCTAATCTTATATAATAAAAGGGTAATATGCAAATTGACCCTAACAGCAGAACCACTGGGAACACTATGACACACACTGACCACCAGGAGGCAGACACTCAATGCAGGAGCTGCCCCTGGTGGTCAGTGCACTCCCACAGGGGGACCTCTGCTCAGCCACAAGCCAGACTGACAGCTGCCAGTACAGCGGTGGTTGTGGGAGCCTCTCCTGCTGCCTCAGCAGCGCTAAGGATGTTTGACTGCAGCTTAGGCCTGCTCCCTGCTGGCAAGTGGACATCCCCCAAGGGCTCCCAGGCTGCTAGAGTGATGTCTGACTGCAGGGGGATCGGGCCTAAGCCAGAAGGTGGACATCCCCTGAGGGGTCCCAGACTGCGAGAGGGCACAGGCTGGGCTGAGGGACCACTCACCCCCCTCCGAGTGCACAAACTTTTGTGCACCGGGCCTCTAGTGTCATCATAATTATGCATGTTGGTCTCCTGGTAAAGGTGTAACAAATTACTCTAGAAAAAATGAATGCCTTGATTTTTAGTGTTTGCCTGTTTTGATGGTATTACTACTTTCACCTTGGCTGATGTCAAGCTGCCAATGTGACATTGGTAGACATACTATTGGGAACGGACAAATGATCAGCTCTCATGAGCTGGTGTGAGTAGCTCCAGCAGACAGTCCTGCCCAGAGACCAAAACAGAAAGTCTATTGAAATTAGAAGGGTTGTTTCTGTTTTAGCTAACTTAAGTTTATTAAGATAATTTACTGGGGAAAAAAACATATTAAGTTTGTTAAGAAAAACAGAATTAGGAAATTTTAAACATTGGTTTTCCTTTTTAATATACTAGTTTTCTTTAAAATGAAACAAAGAGCATCAAATCTAATAAAAAAGTAATATGCAGCCCTAACCGGTTTGGCTCAGTGGATAGAGCGTCGGCCTGCGGACTCAAGGGTCCCAGGTTCGATTCCGGTCAAGGGCATGTACTTTGGTTGCGGGAACATCCCCAGTGGGGAGTGTGCAGGAGGCAGCTGATTGATGTTTCTCTCTCATTGATATTTCTAACTCTCTACCCCTCTCTCTTCCTCTCTGTGAAAAATCAATTTAAAAAATAAAAAAAAAAGTAATATGCAAATTGACTCTCCCTCCATTACACCCACAAACCATGCCCACAGACCAATCAGGAGCAAATATGCAAATTAACTAAACTAAGATGGCAGCGGTCACGGAGCTGGAGTTACCCTGGGCAATGGAGGAAGCCAGGGCCCTATGGGTCCTGAGCTCTACTCAAGGCTACAAAGTTTCAATTATAGAAGATAAACCCCAGATACCTGCAGGGCTGGGACCTTGGGTTGGCAGTGGCAACCCAGGCTTCGAGTGGGGGACCAAGGCAACAAAGTTTCAATTATAGAAGTTAAATAAATCCCAGATACCTGCTTCCAGCCAGGCATCCCAGTAGGGACCCAAACCCATGAAGGGGCTGTGGGCAGCCTGAAATGGCCCTTTGCCTCTCACCCAGGCTGGCCAGACATGCCAGCAGATGGACATCCCCTGAGGGGTCCCAGACTGTGAGAGGGCACAGTCCGGGCTGAGGGACCCCCTCCCCCGAGTGCACAAATTTTGTGCACCAGGCCTCTAGTTTCTATATAATTGCTTACTGGATTAAAAGCAAATCAATTTGGAAAGGGGAATAAAGATTACTGTAACAAAGTAATAAAGTTTTGGGTACTACTTACCTTGGATAAGTGCTATAACACCAAGAACTGTGTCTTACCTAGAGAGGTTCTGGCTGGCACAGCATCCTTATTGATCCAGAAAGACACCCAGGATAGAACAACAATGAGTGTGCAGGGGATGTAGGTCTGGATGGTGAAGTATCCCATTCTTCTGCTCAGGTCAAAGTAGACACACATGACCACATAATCTCCTGGGAACAGACCAAAGATAGCATCATGCAACCCCTTATCAAAGACTGAAAGGCATTTAGAAATGAGCATATATTCAAATCTCTTACATTTAAAATGAGAGTTCCATACAGGGATGTGTTGAAAACCATTTTCTACCAACTTGGGTTAAAATAAAAAAGTAAAAACAAAAGGCAAAATCCAAATGAAATTGAAGTCTGATCCTTTTAGAAATAATGTGACTACTAGAAAGAAGGAAGCATTTTTGAGCGTATTCATCATATTTTCTTCTTTCAGGTGATTTTTGATGGTGCCTTTTCTACCTACTTAATACACACAATATACATAGTTTTTTGTTTGTTTGGTGAGGAGAGATGGAGCAGAGCTTTTGTACCGTGCCTCACTTGCCTAAAATGAATCCTATGATTTGTAACAATTTTCTCTTGTCCTCAGGACCTATCTTCATACAAACCAGAGGGTAATATGCTGGTTCTTAAAACTAGTAAATGACTAGTTTACAATGAATTTCCTATGCTGAGACATTTCTTCTCATATTTCCATTGAATCATATGGTTTTGCTTCATAGCAGCTACTTCAGTTGGTAATTTCTCATTTATTTGTGTGATCGTTTTTGTAATTTTTGTTTCTACTATTAGACTTTATCTGCATGAGTCCAAAAAGTGCCTATTTTAGCCCATTATTACACTACTAGTAATTAGAATCCTGCTTGATTCTAAATAGGTATTTCAGAACATTTGTTGAAAAAACAAATAAATGAACACACTTAAAAATGTAAAAAGCAAAACACAAGATATCAAGAGACTGTATTTTTAAACATTTGGGTTTAAAAAAAGGGAGTTTATGTAAATAATCCAGAATAGAATCATAAAGGAATCAAGGAATAACCATATAGCTATGCATGAGGACAATTTGATGAGACACAATTTGAGGACTCCAATTTTTTACAATCAGGATTCATGCATTGCTTTTGAAAAAGTCCATGCCTTTCATTTTGCATGGCTCCAATGAAATTTTAGGGAATTTTGATTTTTAAATTTAGAAAATATACTATGAGGACATATACCAGTTATCACAGATTTATGTTTTCTTTATATTCTTAGAGAACATCAGTTTTAAAGACTATATCTGCTCTTGCAATGGGAGATGAACACATGAGAGACTGGTTTTCAAATATTGCTTCTTTTCTCTTTACCAAATTATAATTTGTCCTAAAATTCAGGGAGGATGAAATCCAAATTATGTGTTCTTCATTTTAATTATTTGGCTTCATGCCCACATTTCCCTACTTATTTGGCTGATTTAGATCTGATTTGAAAATAAGGTACTTTAGAAGCCTCATGCAGACAAGACTGATGTAGCAGGATGAGGTATTACTGCTCAGCCCAGTTCCTCCTCCCACTCTCAAGCTTAATGCCACACCCTTCCAAGCTGCTGAGACAGAAAACGCTCATTGGCTCCTTTCAGGGAAATAACGACTCTCCCTTTCTAAGTGGAGTATTGAGTAGCAGTTAACCCTGCCTTTGGTGGATTAATGCAGGATTACCTGTCTGAATCAGGCCTGGAGAAGGTAGTGACAATGACCTGGACATTGGGGAATTTGGCTCCCATAGGAACATCAGTTTCCTCTCATAGATCTATAAGTAGCAATTATTTAGTGATTATCTCTTAAAACTTGAAAGTACAAATTTATTTATTTTATTATTTTTATTGATTTTTTTTTTTTACAGAGAGGAAGGGAGAGGGATAGAGAGTTAGAAACATCGATGAGAGAGAAACATCAATCAGCTGCCTCCTGCACATCCCCGACTGGGGATGTGCCTGCACCAAGGTACATGACCTTGACCGAAATCGAACCCCAGACCCCTCAGTCTGCAGGCCAACACTCTATCCACTAAGCGAAACCAGCCAGGGCTTTATTATTGTTTTTCTAAAATCCTCACCTGAGGATATTTTCCCATTGATTTTTATTTTATTTATTTATTTTTTTTAGAGAAAGAGAGTGGAAGGAAGGGATAGAAACAGAGAGAGAGATAAACATGGATGTGAGAGAAACACATTGTCTGGTTGCCTCCTGCATGCACCTTGACCAGGGCCAGAGATTGAGCAGGCAACCAAGGTGCGTGCCCTTTACTGGAATTGAACCTGGCAACCTTCAGCCCACAGACCAAAGCCCCATCCACTGAGCCAAACCAGCTAGGGCAAAGGAAGCAAAGGTACAAATTTCTTATTGATGTCAACTAGATTTTGATTAGTTCCCTGAGATTATGCTTCTCTGTATTCATTAATCTATTACTTAAACTATTTAAAGTCAAACATTTTATAAATTAGTTTGGGCGTCTCTTTTGTTTTAATCTAGAATATAATATACACAGGCTATGATTGAGGATTAAAGAAGTTTAATTTGAGATGATCCCTAGTAATGGCTATCTTTTCCCCACTTTTTTTCTTTTATCTGAATACCAGAGGCAAATGCAAGATGGGGGGAAAAAAGGTTTCTTTTAAAATAATAATATTCAGGAGATACTTTTTCTCCCCTTGAGAAAGAGTATTTTCCAAGTCCTTGAAAGTTTTCTGCATATTTTAAATGACACTTTACAGGTTATACTGTTTTAAATAAATCTGGACAATTTTAGTAACTTATTTTTACTCTTTACTTTTTACTCTTTATCTCCATGAAAGAAAGTCTACACTTTGGCATTCATGATCTGACTCTCTGAAAGGTGAACTTTAATTTTTTCTCAAGTAACAAGATAATTATCTCAATTCAATTCTCCTCTTCCCTTTAGGCCAGCTTCTAAACTTTTTAATCCATCGATTTCTATTTTAAGGTAATAGCTTCTGAGCATCTTTCATCTTTACCAGCAAATCCAAAGCTTTTTTACCACTAGAGTACAGATTCAAATTTGGGAACGGGCTATTTAAAAAGAAAGCAGCTTTCCAGTGATAGCCTGATGCCTGTCTTATGCCTGAGGCCTTATCGCTTTTTGTATTTTTAAAAACTCTTGGGCCCAGGAGCCTATGAAATCAAATCCCCTGAGGATGCCGCATCAGCGATTCACCGAGCCAAAGGGTTCAATGTCAACCCAGTCAAAGGTGGTTGTTTCAGCCATTGCAAATTTATTCTTTTGATTGAATTATTCTAACATAAATATTTAAAGTCATAGCATATTATAAATGAGTGTGTTGCCTGCTTTTGTCCCAAGTTAGCACATAATAGGCAAGCTATGATTGAGGAGAGAAGACATAGAATTTAAAAAACACCCATTAATGTCTGTTCTTTATTTTTTGTAAGCTTCTTATGTCTAGACTCAGGAAGAACTGTCAACATCAGTGAACAATGAACTCCAGTTATTATTTCTTTGAAGTGAAATAAACCATATGAAAGTTTTAAAATTCAAATTTACTAGAGCATTTAAACTCTATTTCATACATGAAAATAGCCCTTAAAATCTTGAAGATTCCATGTCCCATGATAGAGATATATATGCCCTTCCATTGAATATCTAAAATAAAAAAAATAATTATTTTCTAGTTACCAGTAATGTAGCCCTACTATGTGCAGACACTGGGCTGAATGATGTGCATATATTATCTCTAAACATCCTAATCACTTTGTCAAGATAGTAATAAAGACTTTATTTGTTACTCTCTTATGATTCTTCCTCCACTTAACTATAGTGAATAGAGTATATTTTATTCCATCAGGTTAACTTTGAAGATATAATTACTATTGTACTAGTTTTTACATTATTTTCTCTAGTCTCATCTTTATTTAAATCAAGAAAAATTTCTAATCTCTGCTATACATAGAACACTTATTTAGGTAATGTGGAGGTTAGCACCAAAGGAATTGCACAACTAATTCTAAATTAAATGGATTAAATGCAAACAAAAGTATTTTCTATTTGACTACAACTTAGATAGAGAGCTATGCTGAGACAATGCATTATATCCACCTTTAGTCTTTTTTGTTAAACTCTTGAATCTGAGGCATAATTCCCTGAGGTTCATTTGACTACTAACAAGTAGGATAGTTGGTTGCATTTTCATTTGAGGAAATTACTTTCTTAAATTAGATCTATACCATACCTAACACAAAAAAAATAAATTTAAAATGGATGGACCAAAGACCCAAATTTAACTATGAATATAAATAGTGCACATAGAAAATTAAATATTTTTATTGCTCACTTCTATAATTTTTCTGTCTTTATTTGTCCTGGAATCGTATCTCACCTAGATACCTAACTCATCTCCTCATTCCTTTTCCTTATTCCAACCTTCCAAACACTTCCCTTCAATAGTCATACACACTCTCTACCAAGACCAGACCTGTGCTAAGATTAAATAAAAGTTAAAACTTTATTTCCTCAGTCAATCAAGCTACATTTTATGTGCTCCATAGTTACACATGTCTAGTGACTACTGTATTGTGGTATCACAGATTATAGAAAAGTTACTTCATTGTGGATAGCTCCATTGGACAGTGCTGATCTAAATTAATCTTTCTGGAATGAATTTCTGCTCATCCTCTTCAAGTTCCTGATATAGAATCCACACTGCTTAGCATGTGATTCTAGTCCATTTTGCTATGATCCATACTGCATCATCCCAGCTGTGTCTCACATCACTTATGACCTTCCCCATTTTATGATCACACAACTGGATTTCCTTCCTGCTGTCCCAAGGGGACCTGCTCATTTCTTTGTCCATCATGGTACCTTGAATTTCTACTCTACTTTGTGCTCCTCTAATCATGTCACACACATATGCACACTTTTAAACCATACCATAATTGCCAATTGATGTCAGTACACACTAAAATTCTTTAACTTGTCCTATAACTCTCTGTATGGTTGTTTCCCTGACCACATCTCCAGCTTAATCTTAATAGTATTTCTTCGCACTTCATCTGAGTCTCCTAGTTCCTCTAATGCCTTCTGCTGCCTCTGGCCTTAGAGTCTTTTCGCAGGATGATTCTCTTGGTGCAAACTCTAATACTTCCATCGTAACTGACTCTATTCTTTCTCAGATGTCAATTAATTTATCTCAACATTAGCAATTCTTATTAGATCAGATGTCCTTAGTAAGATCTCACAGCACCATCTATGACCACAGTAGAGCTGATTATAGCTGAAGGTATATGACTGGTGTGCATGTTGGAATATGCTCTAGTTCAGGGGTCCTCAAACTTTTTAAACAGGGGGCCAGTTCACCATCTCTCAGGCCGTTGGAGGGCCAGACTATAGCTTAAAAAAAAACTATGAACAAATTCTATGCACACTGCACATATCTTATTTTAAGCAGGACAGGCAGGGGCGGCAAAAACATCTGGCATGTGGCCCGCGGGCCGTAGTTTGAGGATGCCTGCCTAGTTTATAATTAGTCCATGAGCTCCATAAGCAAAGTAGCAATGTCTACTTTGCTCACTGATTTTACTCTCAGCATCTAGTATAGTGTCTCATATATAGAAGGAATTCAACAACTATTTATTGAACTAAAGGCCTGGTACACGAATTCATGCACAGGTGGTGTCCCTCAGCCTGGCCAGAGATCAGGGTTGATCTGGGCCGTCTTGCCCAGTCCCGATCCGGGTGGATCTGAGCCAGCCAGCTGAGGGAGGGACCGTGGGAGGTTGGCTGTGGGAGTACACTGACCATCAGGGGGCAGCTCCTGCATTGAACATATGCCCCCTGGTGGTCAGTGCACATCACAGCGACCGGTTGACCAGTCGTTTGGTCACTTAGGCTTTCATATATATGAGAACATTTAGCAAAAAAGGCCTTGAAGAAAATTCTGGGTAAATTATATACCAAAAGCATTTAAAATCAAGGCAGAGATCAACATGGAATTTTAAAATATTAAACTTTTACTTTATAAATCTTTGCTTCTGGAAATAACTTTACTGGATACTTTGTTGAAGCCTGCAGATGTACATATAAGGTCAGAGAGAGCTGTTAGCAATATTAACTGCTTGCCAAGGAGAAAAGAGGGAAAGGAAATCAGCTACATTAGAGTGGCTACATTATGCTTATTAAAGAATCGATTGGTGATTTCAGCTTCTCAACCAGATCCAATTAGTGCCAGACAAGAACAAAGGGCTTGGCTGCTGAAACAGAACCATCAGTCTGCCACATCAAGCTAATAGGTACGTTGCCATCACAGGACTGCACCATTCTTATTTCATCTGTTGCTTGTTTAAGTTCCTATGTGGAAAAAAAGAACAAAACAACAACTGGGGAAATACAATGAAAAATGAAAGTATAAAATATCATATTTTCCAGGCTAAATCTATCGCCAGTGAAGAAAGAAAGCATGGGATGGTGGCGAAAAGCAGGGACCACTTCAGGTTAGAGGCAGAGCTGGAGTCCAGAGTTCTTTGGAAGCTGACTGTAGGGGGTAGATCTGTCAGGAAAAGGGGATGAAGGAAGCAGGAAAGGTCAGTGGGGAAAAGCTAAGCATCATTTGTTTCAAGCCTATGCAGGAGGGCTTCCAGGAGGTTCTGGGACAAACTACACCACAGAGTTAGTTCCACCTTGAGGCAGGAGAAGCAGTCATTTGTATTCTGCAGGCTAGAGGAGATGATGGTTCAGTGGTGGCTAGAGGCAATTCTTCAGAGAAGGGGTCAGTAGCAGCCTGGTAGAAGCCAACCTCTGCAGCTGCCAGGGTTAAAAAAAATCATAGTCCTTCACTACCTGGTTGTGTGACGTGGGGTAAGTTCCTTAATGTTCTCTGTCTCAACTTCTTTGCTATACCTCAGAGTTATTGTGAACATAAGAAGAATTAACACTCGTAGTATAATTCCTGACTCATAGTAAAAGGTCCATGCATGTCAGTTATTACAAACTATTATAATCTATGTTATATAAAGGAAGCCATTGAAATTCATGGAAGATGATGCATGTTTTATCTTAGGAGATGAAACTGTCAGACCCAAGAATCCTGCTGCCCAAACCAGTACTTCTTCTGGAGTCAGCAGCCTGTTCATTCTGATCCAATGATCAGGATCACAGATGTAAAACAAAGATGGGTCACTATTGAATGGGGTTAATACCCAAACCTGGTTTGGATAACTGGGAACCCAAGCCACACAGAGAAAAATTTCTTTCATTTCTTCCTGAACCTTATGTCACAAAGGCAGTGCCTTCAGGAGGATGAAAACGCATTTGTCTGGAATACCAGACTGTCTGACTCAACAAACCATACTCGAGATTTTCTCTCAGAGGATAGCTTTAGATGAAAGGAAGCTCGATATTTATGGCCTTCAGAGAGTAGTGGTTTTCTCTAGGTTCACATAGTGAACCTATTGGCTAATATCTCAGTTCTCTACGCTTTTACTAGAGAAGTTTATTAGTGTAATAGCTTCTCTTCCTTGCCCTCTGAAAAAGCCATCAGATTCTTAGCTCACCATGGCCTTTTGTAATACAATTCATTATTGTGGGCCCATCATAAAATTTCAACAATACAGTGAGTAAACTCACCTTGGGATTTATAGTAATAAAACAACTTTGGCTCAGAAGTCTAAAGTTGAAGCTACAAATGAATGCATTTGCCACGTTGATCCATCCAAAGGGAACGCTATTTCCCAGCATAATTAAATCTGACTCCTACAAACATCTGACTAGATACTAAAACATGTTTTTGTGTAATGGCAGAGTAGTTCATGGTGGCTGAAAATATATAGGATTTAGACCTGGGATTCAAATATTAGTGACATTAACAAAGTACAGAGACTTGGGTAAGTTATATTATTCCAGTAAGTAGGGATATCATACCTATTGCTAAGGTGTTGTGAAAACCACATTTGCTGATGGTTGGGAAAGTATTTTGTAATATTTCAGAGACAATGAATAGATGAGGTGGTACTTGTAGCTTCCTAAGGACAGTTGTTTGTAAAAGTGCTTCCATGACATTAGTAGGCAAGCTGCCAATTGAGTGTTCTTTTGTTTTGTTTGTTTTTAGCCCTTGTTAAAAGGCTACCTGGAACTGTCAAGAATAATAGTAAAGCAGTCAATTTTGTTCTTGTTTATATGAACATCAATGTATCCATGAACACCATTAATACCATCATTTAAGTATAATTCATAGACTGGGTTACAAAAATTAAGTATTCTGTTTAACCTGGACTCTGAAGCATAGAAGAATTACATATGAACATGGTAGTTAAATGCAATACAATGTCTTTTTATGTGTGGTTAATCTCTGCTTAGACTATTATTGTGACACCAGCAGATCTGTTCTACATTTGGTAACTCTTCTGAGTCAAGGCCTGGGTTAATTTCTAAAAGCTAATCTAAAAGTTTGTTTCCCTCAGTCCTCTCTTTAGGAACTCAGTAGATGCCAGTCAGCTAGTCTTAGCAAGTATGTTGGTCTTGCACACTCACCTGTCCTTTGTATTATTAATATCAAAGATTAGATTTTGATGATGAAGAGTAAGAATCCCATTTGTGACAATAGACTTATCTTCCAAACCAATATTACTAGGAATGAAGATGGTATTTAAACTCTGTTTAATTTATGAATGTATCTTACAAAGGCTTCCAAAAATAAGAAGACAAAAATAGAAATATTGTTAATGATTATAAGTCAAAAATCAGAAACCTCTTCTGGAAAAAGAAGCATATTAATAGAAATACTTTATTTTCTTCTTATTTTCCCTCTTACAATGGGCTTGGCATAGCTTTCTGTCTGAAGCGAGTCCTGGTTATCTAAGCCAGGCATTGACATTTTCTTAAAGAAAAGACTCTACAGAGCTTGAGAAACTTAATGTTATCAGAATACCATGCTTTCTAAAATGGCTTTGGAAGCAGCTGGAAAGAGAACGTTTAAATTCAGTCAACTGTAGGCAATGGCTGCAAAAGGTCAAATCACAAAATGTTCCCCGAGATGTGAAGACACCGCTGGGGATACCTTGAAAAATTATAGGATTAAACACATGACCTCGCTGGCTCTTTGCTCTATGCCCAAGCACTCAATTTCAAAGTATTTTTTAAAAATTTATTTTTTCGTTGTTGTTTTTCCTGTTGGAATTCCCTCACCCAGGAAGTCTTTCATTTTGTGATATTCAAAGTAATTTTTAAGATGTCTGTCAAAAATAATTACTATTGTAAAAAATATTTGTAAATCACATTATATTACATGAGTTGTTTTTCAAAAGGCTCAGCTTCCCTGAATGAAGGAACTGTCTCTGTTGATGGGGAAAGGACTAGACTCAGGTCAGTAGATCTGGGTTCTGATTCCTACCTGGCTATGATCTTGTATGCTCTTGAGTAAATGCCTTTTTCTTCCTGCTTCTCTTTATTTCTTTTTTACAAAATATAACTAATTCAATTAGGTAATGGATCTTTGAGGAAAACAGCCAACTACATCCATTTTCTGCTTACATTTGGGATTCAAACCTCAAGGCTCTGAGTTTTCAATTTATATGTGAAAGAATGGATTCTAGCATTAGCCTGTTTGCCTCATGGTGTGTTGTATCTCTCTCTTTTTTTAAAATTTTATTGATTTTTTACAGAGAGGAAGGGAGAGAGATAGAGAGCTAGAAACACCGATGAGAAAGTAACCTTGATCAGCTGCCTCTTGCACACTCCCTACGGGTATGTGCCTGCAACCAAGGTACATGCCCTTGACCGGAATCAAACCTGGGACCTTTCAGTCCGCAGGCCCATGCTCTGTCCACTGAGCCAAACCAGTTAGGGCGGTGTGTTGTATCTCTTTCATTTTATAAATGTCAGTCTAGATCAGGAGGTTGATGTCCAGCACTCTGTCCACAGGGAGGATAAGGACAGTGTTTTATATTTGAGCAAAATGGGCCTCTAGGAGTAACTGCTTTGAGTGAAGGGACATGTGAACCAATGTATGTGATATCTGTCTTACATCTGGCTTCTGCTATTGCCAGATTGATAGGAGATTAGCAGAAACTCCTCCAAACCTTCCCACCCCCGCTTTTTCTTGAGTTGGCATTTGCTTTATTTTTATAGATGATATTCCATCAAGAACAATGGTGTAACACTCTACTCACCAAAACTGACTCATTATACAGGGAGTTTTTAGTGCTTCTATTGTTGAATTAGAATTGGGATTGTGATTCTGGGTGTCAGAGCTGAAAGGGAATGTAGAGATCAGGCCAGTGCCTTTGCTTTACAGGAGAGAAAGAAGAACTTTGAGGAGCACAGGAGCTTGCTGAAGGTCGCTGTTCACCCATAGCACCTGCACCAGAAGCTGAGTCTCTTAGTTTCCCACTGAGTGCTTTATTATTTCCATTAACACTATCATTTAAATAACTAAACTTTGAGCTATAAGTTGAACTATGGTTCATGCATTAAAAATTTAATTAGATTCTCTCTCTCCTTTCCCATGCTTGAGTTCCTGAATACACTCCAAAGTTAAAGAGGAGTAAACTGCTCTTATGATTTGCAAAGCATCAGATGGAAAAATAATGATAATCCTTAATTGTAAAATATGTATTATTTGCTAAAGCACTATTGTTCTCTCAGCACAAAGACAACTTCTCAGCCAGCTGGTCAGGAGAGATTTCTCAGGGAAGATTTCATGTTGACATTAATGAAAGTGTAGCCTGCTTCAAATCTGTTTAAGCAGTGAGAAAATTGAAGTTTCTTCTTCCCCTTTCTAGTTTCCCTTAAAGGGGAAAAAAATGTCTCTCTTTTCAAGCAGTTTCCAGAGGATGGGCACTTTGTAGAATGTATTAACACTAATGTATAGGTCTTTCACCCCAACTAATTTCTTAACTTATTTGATTTGGTGGCATGGAGCTACTAATGGGAAATATTTGTAAAAACCAGCTTGCAAGCTCTAGGACATTATAGAACTGAATAAGGCTGTTTTAGGGTAAATATTAGTATCCACCTTTTTGATGGAAGATACCCTTGGTGATGGTTTCAGATTTGTGTTCTGGAAAAGGAGAAGATCCTTCTTTCCTTGTTTGCCATGTGTCAGCTTTGGTGGACAAGCTGTGTGATGTACCCCGATGACAGAGTCACTAAGCTCATGTGTAGCCTGTCTTTCATAGAGCAGCAAAGAAAATTCTAGTGACATAAACACTCCCCACAAACTCTCATTTTCCTCCTGCAGAGTTTGACCCTTGTTCACACTAAGGAAAGACACAGATAAATACAGAATAGACTATAAACAGACTGCTTTTGTTCCAGTTCTAAAATCATTCCTTTATCCACTATCACGTAAGAGTAAATAAAATATCCTATATAATAAAAGCCTAGGTGGCATTACATGTGACATCATCACAAGATGGCCACCACAAGATGGCTGGCAGAAGAGGGCGGTTGGGGGCAAACAGGCTAGTAGGGGAGGACAGTTAGGGGCAACCAGGCCAACAGGGAGGGTAGCTGGGTCAATCAGGCCTGTAAGGTAAGGCAATTGGGGGCTATTAGGCTGACAGGGGAAGGCAGTTGGGGGCCATCTGACTGGCAAGGGAGAGCAGTTGGGGGTGAGATCAGGCCAGCAGGGGAGGGCATTTGGGGGCAACCAGGCCAGCAGAGGAGCAGTTAGGTGTCTATCAGGCTGGCAGGGGAGTGGTTAGGGCAATGGTTCTCAACCTTCTGGCTCTTTAAATATAGTTCCTCATGTTGTGACCCAACCATAAAATTATTTTTGTTGCTATTTCATAACTATAATGTTGCTACTGTCATGAATTGTAATGTAAATATCTGATATGCAGGATGGTCTTAGGCGACACCTGTTAAAGGTTTGTTTGACCCCCAAAGGGGTCATGACCCACAGGTTGAGAACCACTGAGTTAGGGGGTGATCAAGCTGGCAGGCAGAAGTGGTTAGGGGCAATCAGGCAGGCAGGCAGAAGAGCAGTTAGGAGTGAGCAGTCCCAGATTGTGAGAGGGATATCTCAAGGGCTCCTAGATTGGAGAGGGTACAGACCAGGCTGAGGGACACCCCTCCTCCCCCTGAGCATGAATTTGATGTACCAAGACTCTAGTATGTTAATAAGAAAAGAGAAAGCATGCAGTTTAAACAAAGTAGAATTAGACCCGGCTGTAACTAAAACTCAGAGTTAAAGTTACATACTCAGGGCGACACCATATATTAGTAGGAGACACAAAATATAAAATTCCAGTAGCTTGGTCCTTTTTAAAAATGTTTTAGAATCTGAAATTTTCTCATAGTGATTTTCCAGTGAAAGCACAGTATGCCACTGAAATAATAACACACTGACATAATCATAGATACACACAGTGTGAGTTATCAACTTGTTCAGTTCTTTCATCTTGGAAATGAGGAAACTGGGTCCAAAGAGAGGCTTTCCCTCCCCACCCTCCCTTCTAGAGAAGCGCGAGCTGTCATTGTCCTTGTCAGGTTGCCATGTGTAACGTGGCAGAAGTGGGAGAGTCAAAGAGAGAGTGGAGCTGGGCATTGGGGAAAATTGATGATCTGCCTGCTGGGAACTGAGCTTGGAGCAATAGCATTTGCCAATGCCGAGGTTTCCTTGCTATGTGTCAGGAGAAGGAAAGCCAGGGCAGTTTCTAGCAATGCTCTTTGAAGAGCTGTGGCATGTTGTTATGTAAAACAAACCCAGACAAGGAAAGGAATGCCAACAAACAGGCTCCCCACACTTACTCTGCTGCCCTCCGGGGAGAGACTGACAGCATCTCTGCCTCCTCTGCCTTTGGGAGTAAAAAGCATGCCACTTGCCGAGTGTAGGTTGAATGACCCTGATGAAAATCTGAGCTGAAATCAATGCACCACCTCCCTGGGTCTCAGCCAGGAAAGAGCACTTGGAATAGCTACGCAGAGGAGCATCTTGGCTTGGCATGGAGCCATGTTCTTTAATCACCAGGAAAGGAAGGGCATTCAGGAAACTGGACCGGCAGTTACAAGAAAATGAGGTTTTCCCTTTTTCTGGTTAGTTCTGTGGATCTAAACAAAAGCATAAGAAATTCTGAATTTGTATCTCGTGGTTTCCCTTTCTCTGCTCCCTCTCTTGATGTGCTCTGTCCTATGTGGCCCACCATCTCCTTTCCTCCCCCTGCCTAACTTCACACATGGCCTCTTCTTGACCAAGGCAATGCTCTGTGCTCAGCTCGTGTTTATGCGATGCAAAACATTGTAGGCTTTGAGAGCAAATCTGGGTGTGCACCCTGACTCTAGTTCTTACTAGGCATATCACGTTAGGAAAGTTACTGAGCTCCTTAGAATATCAGTTTCCTCATATCTACACTCATTTCTCCTCTGTGTCACATTCCCTCCCTCTGGTTTGGCCTCCTTGGTGAATCCCAGACTTCCAGGCAGAGTTGGCCTTCTTGCTGTTCCTTAGACAGTCCAGCCATCCTCCCGCCTTAGTAACTTCGAGGCAGTCAGCAGATAGTATCTAGAAATCTGGGAGTCCTAACTTTGCAGAACGGTCTACAGGGTCCCAACGAACTTATAGTGCAGCTGTTCTGTGTGTTTGCACTGAGGGCTCTTCAGTGTCTGTGTCATCCACAATGTTGGTGGGAAATGGCTTGGACACTAGAACCCAGATGCCCTCTGATTATTTTATGCCTTCATAAGAAAAAAAGAAAAGAAAAGAAAATCTAAAGTGATTTATAAAACTTGACTCCAAGGCAGAAAGGATAAATAAGACAGCAAGATAGCATTGAATATCCAAAGGATTAAATAGAACTCCAACACCAAATATAGCTGGCCCAAAGATTCAACTGGAAGCAAATAGATACACATTTTAGGAATTAGAAGAAAAACAAATTAGAGGCAATAGGTTCTTGTAGTTGTTTCTCTACTAAAAAGTGAAAGTCTCTGACATCTCAGGATACAGTATATTTACCCCAAGGTCTTATCTTTCCAGCTTTATTTATTCAAACTATTGAACACGATGAGGTATAGTAAAAAAAAAAAAATAGCATAATTCAAGGTGAGGAACCTTGTCTTGTACACAGTTTGTCATATGTTTAGTTGCAAATACACACTCATTTTCTTCTATTGCAAAAGGAACAGACTGTTCCTAATTTCAAAACTACTTATATTTATGAAATGCCCTTTCTAGGTGACTTATAAGCTCTCTTGAGCCATTTTGCAGAGGAGTATTTCAGTTCTATTTCATTGCTACTGGGGATTTTTAAGAGGAGCCAGTGCATTTTGGTTTTCTTATCTGATACTTTTTTTTTTGAAAAGTAATCCAAATCTAGAATGGGTTGAAGACAGTCTTCTATTAAATAAAATATAAAATGTCAAGTACAGTATTTTGCCCTCCACTTATTTACTCCAAGTAAACTTCAAGGTACATATTTTCTCCATTTTATAGATGAAAAAATGTCTGTTAAAAAACAGATAAAATGAATGACTCACCAAACTGCTCCATTGTAAGTTTGTGGTTTAAACCTCAGTTTTCCCAAATACTGAGACATGTTTTTCTCATTTTTGTTTGAAGAACCATGGCCTGTTGGAAGTTAATGGCTCTAAGGTAACAAATTAATATCTATTTAGAGTCTTCCCTTGGAAACATTTGAAACTCCGTAGTATTATTTGACCCTGGAGACTACTTCTTCACCACATGCCTCTTATTAACTAAGAAAGAAAGCACACCTTTTATTACATTCCTGCCATTTCTAAAAAGAGAACAAGACTTTCCTTAGTATCCCTTGCTTTCTCTGGATTAATTTTCCAAAGAAGGTTATGCTTTTTCCTTCTGCAAGGTGCTGTTTCAAGACCTCTATTAGAACCTAAGCCCAGGTGGCAAGCATCGGCAATAAGAAAGGTCCAGATGAGTATACCGGGAACTAAATAGCATATCAAATGCCATAGACTTCCAGTGATACTCCTGGGGATAGAAATACAGAAGGCACCACAGTGTCATACCTGCAGAAATTGTGGTGAGACGGAATCACTTGTGTAAGAGGAAATTATGAGGCCATTGTATCCTTAATATCTAAGGCAGCACTTCTCAAACTTTATGATGTCTAGGAATCACCCTGGTTGTCCTGTTTCAAATGCTGATTCTAAAGCTACACTTCTGGAGATTCTAATTCCACAGGTTGAGGTGGGGCCTGGAAATCTGCACTTTGAATAAGGAACAGGAATGATGCTGAAGTACTCACAGCGTCCTTTGAGAAATCCTGCTATAAAAAAATCAGAGGGGAAAATGGGCACATCTGTAATAGTGTAAACAATGAAACTAAAGTAAAAAGAAAACCAAAGGGGTAGAGGACCAATTAACAAAGCTTAGGAATGAAGCAACAGCTGAGGGATTCTAGTGCTACTTCTTTTTTTCTTTCAAAGCCCCCTCATTGCTGTAAAGGTAAAGAGAATCAATTGTCCCCATAAGTCATTTTAATGACCGATAAGAGTGGATAACACAGTAATCTGGGTCAATTGTAGAGCTTTAAGTAAAGACATAAAAACCTTTATTCCTCACCTCTTGGGGATAGATGTGTTTTTGAGGCCATTTTAAAAATGATTTTAAAATGGTAACACTATGCATGTAACAGGAGCTATGTCTTGGTCACAATTCAGAAGAGTCTGGGACAGTAGCCATACTCAAACATGCCAAAGTTTCTGCAGGAAAATGTATGCATATTCATACTAAATGAGAGAGAAAGTCTATAACAAGCTTTGTGTCCTTTCAGGTCAGTTCTTTCTGCCAAGTGCATTGAGTTCAGGTTGGTTTAGTGGCAAAGCAATAGAAGATTTAAGTTTCAGATGAATGCTATAACTTGAGATTGAATACTGTGGATAAGAGTCTATAGACTTTTAATAGCAACAGTTTATTGAATACTTAATATTTGCCTTTGTATTGTATTGTATTGCATTGTATTGTGTTTCACATATGATCGGTTGTTTTCACGATATTCCTCTAGGCGGGAAATGGCATATTGCTCTCATCTCATCATAAAAGTAAGGAAACTGAGGCTCAGAGAGTTAAAATGATTTTCTTAATGACAGGCTAGGGAGGGGCAGAGCAGGATTAGAACGTGGCTGATCTGACTATAAGGACAATGAGATCCTTTACACTGTGCTATACTGCCTGGCTCCAAAATTGCCTCCTGCACTACCAAATTAAGAAAAAAAACCCTGCACTTCAGTGGCAATATAAATGCAACTTTAAAATTTCTTGATATTAATCCCTAAAACGTTTTACTTGTATGCATTCATGTAGTTCTTAAGTGCAGCTCATGAATATTCACCTTCTCCTTGTATTCTGGATCATGGTAGCAAACCAACCCTTCTTCCCCATTGGAGTTAGGTGTCACCATGTGTTTGCAAAGGTAGCCTAATCCTGGTTGTTACAGCACTCATTAATCTGCTGTTACTAGGTTTTCTGCTTTGCATCTATATTATTAGCTTCAGCTTCCACTCCTAATATTTAAAATGACTAAACATCCTATATAATAAAAGCCTAACATGCAAATCAACCATGGCAGAATGACCAGTGGAACAACTGGTTGCTATGATGCGCATTGTCCACCAGGGGGTAGATGCTCAACACACGAGCTGCCCCCAGCCCTCAGGCCCCAGCCAGCCAAGGTGGGTGTCAGCGGGGGTGAGAGTGGGGGAGCCCGATCGCCCCACCGGTTGCTCCACAGATCAGCCCTGATCACTGGCCAGACGTAGCAATCCTACCCATGCATGATTTTCATGCATCAGGCCTCTAGACAATTAATAATGTTGAGTATTAATTTTGCTGTTGACATTACCACTGTTTCCTACCCTGGGCCATTTCCACTAGCAATATATTGTTAAAGGAATATAAGAAAATATGTTCTGATATATTTTTGGTCTGATACCAACAATTGCTTCAAACCTTTAGGCTTACTTTTAAATATTAAGACAATGTAAATTTGATGACAACCTATTTTTACACTGATTTTTATTCTTTATTTTTCTTCATATTAGTGAGATTCTTTCTAATCTTCTCTAGGTTTAAGAAAATAAGCACCATTGTAATGGAAGTTTACAGGTCATTACTCAGTATCCTATTCCTTCTTTTTCTTTGACCAAAATAAACCTAATTTCCCTTTGGGAATTTACTTTTCTCCTTTCTCAGCCATTGAATTTGGGTAAGTGTCTCACTCCAGATCCTGGAGTCAGGATTAAAATGCAGATCCTACCCTCATGGCTAGAGTGATTCAAGGGTGTGAACCAGGAGAAATTCAGAGCCAGTAAAGAGATATACGAGGAGCTCCAAGGGGAGGTTTTCTTGTTAGTGTGGTGGGAAGATATGAGGTCTGGTCTCACTGGGTCACTTTACTACTAAGTGGGAAGTTGGATCTCCATGGTGGATCATCCACAGACTAGAATCTGAGGATGGAACCACTGTGGATAAAGATAGAAGTCAGATCTTTGGTAAAAAAATTTTTGAGTAACTGAATCTGACTTAAATAATCCTCCTGTCTGTCACATATCTTTATACTCAAAGTAAATTTTGCTTAGAGTACTTTGAGACAAAGGGAATGTGACTATATTTAAATAACTTGGAATATGCGGACCGTTCTTTCTTGAGTGGAACCAGTGACCAACGAGGCTTTCGGACTTCCCCAAGGGTGCACTGAGCTTCCCTCACGTATTGACTCAAAGTCGTGCCAGGAGCGAGGGGGTGGAGGGAGTGGGGAGGGGAGTCAATACATCTGTTTTCAGTGAATTTATAATCTATTTGGAGAGGCAAAAAACGTGTGTAATAATTAAGGAAACACAACGTGCTTAGTTGCATGGTAGTGACTATCAGTGCAATAAATACCTTGAAAGCCGCAGTGTAAGAAACAAGAGCCAGGGACGACGTCATGCACATATTATCACTAGATCTTGGCTTTTGAAAGTTGTGCATGATTTGACCATAAAGAAAGGAGCTATTTTAAGGAAGGGGAAGAGAATTCTAGTGGATAGTAATGGAGAAACCAACAATACCATTTCATTTACTCAGTCAACTATAGGGCAAGGCCCATTTCCCACAGTGTATCCCTTGGCATCTCAGGATAATCCTATGATGTAGACAATATTAATTCTATTTTATAGGAGAGTTGGTTTAGTTTTGCTTTGGTTTAATTTGTTTTTTATAGGCACAACATTGCATAGAAATCTAACTCTATGAATTGCATTTAAATATTCAACTCCCTGCTTAATTTTGATCAATATAACTTTCTTTTAGCTCTGCATAAATAAAAATTACTTCAAAATATGTAAGCACATTTTTGTCTGATTTTAAAATAAATGTGTGTGTGTGTGTGTGTGTGTGTGTGTGTGTTTGTGTTCCTTAATATGTCAGCAAAATATTTCAAGATCTAGGCTAGAAGACTAAAGAAAGATGTATATGAAACTCATTTCACTCAATTCCACAAATTCTAGTATGCTTCTTTGTGTAACTTAAAGTTAAAAAGTTTTTAAAACCTGACTTTTTCCCTCAGTAACAGGAAGACATTGCAAAGCCAGTGAAAGCATTAATTTATTCATCCATGCATAGTTCTATCTGACCCTTTGATTGCAGCTCTTCCACATTTTACAAGAACAGACATTTAAATGCCAAACTAAGATCTTTCAGCACAAACAGGAATTAATTCTCCTGGTGTCATCTTCTCACTGTCTGTTGAAGTCAATTCTTGTGAGAAGAAGTGCAAGCCTGGAATTTTGAATTGTTTTCTGCGATAAGCCTACAATCGTAATTGCATTAAGCAGTACTTCCTTGCTTCAGAGAGATCACATTAATGTTCTTTCTGCTCTGTCCACATCGCTATGCAAGCTAATTCCTCCTTGTTTTCAAGACTGAGTCAAATTCTTATATATCCCCAATTCGTTCTTTTAGCTCCCTTCCTTTAATTCTACAACAGATGGTCATAGAACACCTACTATGTGCCAGGTCCTGAGCTGCCAGGGAGATGACCATGAAGTTGAGCTTCCATGGCATTTTATCTGCACTCAGGCTTATAAAGGAGGATTACTGTCATCAATACAAAGAGTCTGCAGTAGGTCAGTTAATTAGAAGTGGTATTTCATCAGGTATTAATAAATATGATTTATACAGTGTTTTAAAAGACACTTTAAACTAAAAATATACACTTTATCCACCATTGAAAAACAAACAGATCCAAGGCTTTTTTTTCTTTGAATAAAACCCTGCCAATTTGTTATCAAAGTGTCACTTTTCATACTAAATCACATATGAATTCATCCAGTTTAAAAATATCAAGTGTAAGATTTAAAAAAATATGTTTATTTTTATAATAATTTATAATTAGTCCACAACTAAATATATGCCTCTCTGTAGTATTTAATATATTACTAAAATAGTTTTAACTTTTATGAACAGATCTGGTTAGAAATTCAGCAGACTGGCTAAATGTTAAATTCAAAGAATCTTAAGGACATGTAATAGAGTAACCCGTAAGCCTCAAGTATTCACATTGCCTTCGACATCAGTCAGTACTTGCTGCAGAGCTAATAGAGAGGGTAGCTGCGTAGATTAGTTTGAAGTGAGTTAAAGGGAGTAAAGAGTGCTTCTAGTTTTATAAGTATTTGAATAACTAACTAAAATAACTAGTCCTTACACTTCCTAAAAGTGAGACGCATGCCTCACATTACTTTTAACCTGTTATCTCCTGACACAGTGTTTTATTTATCATATGTGCTCAGGAAATACTAAATGAATGATAGACAACATAACTAACTGAAGAACACCTTGGCTAATGAAAGAAACATTAAATTTTATACCATGTTTAATAGGAATTGTTAATATAAATTGACAAGCTTCCTTGCTGTATAATGCTGTATAAATGACCCTATAGAGTTATGTATAATGCTTTGCAATTGCAAAGCCATTTTCACATACTTTAATCTCATTTTAATTATTATAAAGATTCTAAATAGAATATTTTAGTCCTTATTTATAAGCATGGAAACTAGCTCAGAAACATACCCTAGTCCATGTAGTTTGCAGAGATGGCACCAGAACTCTGGGTATCCTCCTCGTCCAGAATTCTCCCAAGTCCCCTTCTTTAGCTAGAAAGTTGCATCATTCGAGTAAATGCTACAGTACTGGAGTGCTGATTGCAACTTCCTATTGTCACCATGGCACAGAGAATTCTAGTAGGTAGGGCTTCATGTCAGACATGGAATTTCAATCCTATAGTGATGGATCTTAAGAAGAGCTCAGTATCAATATTCTCCTTGACTATGACCTAGTATATTCTCCTAGGCCACAGAGAGGACTCCTGTGGAACTGATGGTAGATCTAAGATTGACTATAGCATTAAATGACTATCATATCTAGAGATCAGAATTGTCTGGATGCAGAGCTTATTCCTGGCACTTTCTGGAGGGGAAATGCAAAAAGCAGGGGAAGACAAGCGGAAACCTTACAGCATCTCACTCACTGAGGATTATGCTGACACAGTTACAGAAACCTCACTTTGGCTGAGTTTTTAGTGAAGGCTCCCCAAGCAAACTCCATTTCTCAGAGTATGGCTGGCAGCTGGTCTCTGCAGACATCTCTCTCCCACCAGCTTCTGTCTGGGAGGCACTAGGCATGGGGGCGAGCATCCCTACTGCCAAAAAAGAAGGGTGCTGGAGGGAGGCACCTCACAAACATAAGCCCCTGGAGCAGTCACAATTAAGAACTACAATAGCTCTTACACCAGTTAATGACAGTACCGATACTTTCCAATTATATTCCAAAGGTATACTAAGGTATTTTAAAAATTTGAGATACTTTTAGGATAATCATTCATTCAGGGAGAAAAAAAGAGTGAGGATGACTGTACTATTGACGCATGTATGCACTGATGGTGCTCTGGTGCAATAAAAAGTATGGATTTCTGTGCATGATGCTTCATTAGGTTTGTCACAGAGATTCATGTAAAATTATTTAAAATTCACTTAGATACAGCTCATTGTCATCCCATTAGACTGTCAGCTGCTCAAGGGCAAGAACCATGTCTAATTCATCGTCTTGGATCCTATTAATGGTGCTGAAACATAGGAGGTCCTGAATGAATCACAATGAAATAAACTTAGCTGATATCAAAGAGAGGAGTTAGCCAGGGCTTTGGACCGCTCTCAGTAGAGCGGCCACAGTGCACAGATGTATACAGGCAGGCTTTGCAATCTGAACTGAGTCAGACCCACTCATTAGACCTGTGACCCTCGGCAACTTACACCTCCTTTCTGAGCCTCTATCTTTTCATTTGTTAAATGGCTGTATTTACACCCACTGCATGGGGTCCTTGAGAGAGTTAAATAGCATTGACACTATTTACTATTTCAACAGCAAAAAATATCTTTAATTTTTTTTTAATGAAGTGAGGTACATTTTCTTTGGAGCAATTGAAATCCCGAGCCAGTTAAAAGAAAACAATGAGGAAACCTTTCTGTTCAGGATGTTTTGAGTGGGTTTACCCACTAATTTGCATGCATTCTATACTGAGTCTCTGAGTACTCTGAGACTTGCTGAAATTCAACAGTAAATAAGCCTCCAAGACAAAAAGGAAACTGACACATTCAGGTGCCTGTGAGGCGACCTGTGAAATGTTTCTTTTCATTAGTTAACATAGGGTGAGGGAATGAGATTGAAACTGGAGCAGCACTGTTGAACCTGCCTTTGGCAAAAACTAGTAGCCTTTTGGCTTGTGCCTCTAGGCTTGCTGGTCTGAGATTACAGTGGTTTTAAAATCCATCATAACTGCAGAATTATTTCCCCCTGATCTCTTCCCCCTTCCCCCTCACTAAAGTCATCCTCCTAAAGGAAACTTTGAGAGCAGAATCATTAAGAACCCATTTTGCTCTGATTTCGGACCCTTTATTTCTCTGACTGAATGTCAGGGCTTGGACTAGGTACCTAATTTCCTTGAGTTTACAGTTTCTTTTCAAAGAAGGTAGTCATCACATCTACTTGGAGGTTTTCATGGGGATTAAAAGATATACTTTATAGAGATTGCCACTTGCAGTTAGTTCCGCAATTTGCTTTCAATAAATAAATCATGTTATTCCTTATTTCGTTGACTAACTGTATTACCTTAAAATAAACAGCAATTATTCTGTGAGAAATGTTCAATGAGGCCATCAGTTGTTGCTCCCATCCTAACTAGAACAGAGCCTAGCACTCATGCAAAGTTTGGTAATGCTTCCTGCATCCCCTCTTAGAGGAAAGAGACTGCACTCAATATGTTAAAATGAAAGCATACGTCTCTTAAAATGTGTTTCTAAAACTCTACATGCATTCTGCATTTTTCACCCTACATTCCTCATGTAAAGATTTAACTTTTCAGTCCTAGAAAAGTTAAAGGACTGAAATTAGCTCTGCTCAGCTCTCTTGCAAACCTGTAGGGACTTCAAAACTGTCAAATGCTTTAGGTTCCTTCTTCGCATTAGTCCTAGGGACCTGCAAAATCCATTCTTCTGTCTCCCTCTGTATGTAACTTTATTTATTCTTTCATTTCCGAATTTAGCCTTGATTTTTATTTTTTCAAGGCAATCCCTCCCTCCAAACCAAGAATAGCAAATAAAATATATAAGTTTACCTTTTGTGTTGCTTTAATAATTCCCCTGATTATTATCAGATTGTTATTCTCATAAAGTGCTAATGACAAAATCTGATCATGGAACCAAGAGTGAGAAGCAGGAACCTGAGTCACACTCCCAGACTTGCTCCTTCTGGAGCTGGGATAAGTGATTCATTTTTTTTTTCATGTCTTCATTTTCCTTATTGGCACAAATATATATATATATCCTAGTGCATGAAATTCGTGTATGGAGGTGGGGGGTAGGGGAAGGGACATGCCTCAGCCCGGTTTGCACTCTCTCTAATCCAGGATCCCTCTCTTAATCCAAGACTGACTGCTGGCTCCTAACTGCTCACCTGCCTGATTGTCTCTAACCACCTCTGCCTATCTGATCCCTCTAACTGCTCTCCCCTCCTGGCCTGATCCCCCTAACTGCCTAACTGACACCTTCTCTCATGGCTCCAGCCTTCTCCCTTATGCCTTCTACGGTTCTGGCCTTCTCCCTTCTCCCTTTTCCCTTCTCCCTTGGCACTGCCTTTCCCCTTCTGCCTTCTCCCATGGCACCTTTTCCTACGGCTTCCACAAAAGGGACCGTAGCACTGGACCAGCGCTCATAGCCACCACAGCTGCCGGCCCTCAGCCTTTGCAGGTCCTGTGGCTTTGTCTGGAAGGACATCTGGAAAGATGTCCAATCTAATTAGCATATTACCCTTTTATTAGTATAGATACTCTAGTATATATATACTAGTATGTCTATCTTAAGTCTTAACTCTAAGACTTTAGACATCAGATTTCCAGGGACCTTATAGATAATTATTAATGATGAGGATGATGCTTTGTTATAAAGCATCTTCACATCCATTGTCTCATTAGGCTCTCTCTACACTTGTCTAAGAAAAGATGCCTGCTAATGTCATGTATACCTTACTGACAAGAACTGAAGTGCAAGGATGAAAATAATTTTTTAAAATATATTTTATTGATTTTTTACAAAGAGGAAGAGAGAGGGATAGAGAGTTAGAAACACCAATGAAACATCCATCAGCTGCCCCCTGCACACTCCCCACTGGGGATGTGCCTGCAACCAAGGTACATACCCTTGACCAGAATCAAACCTGGGGCCCATGAGTCCGCAGGCTGACACTTTATCCACTGAGCCAAACCAGTTAGGGCTGGGTGAAAATAATTCGATCAAGGTGATGCCAACAAGTTAGAGGCAGGCCTGGGGGTGAAACTGGATTTTAAGAAATACTAAAGCTTTTCTTTCACTGCTTCATTATATTGTAACTATGTCATTAATCACATGTGATTAATGACTTAAATTTCTCAGCGTTATTAAAAATGCTAAAGCACATGCAATTTATTCTACAGAAAGCTGAGGTTTTCCAGAAAGCATAGAAGTAGAAATATGTTATCTTTTTAACTCTGCTGCATGTTTACATGAATCTTGAAAAGTACCTAGCACAGTGGCGCATGTAGATGTGACATTGTCAATAAAAGCTGACTTTAATATCCACGTTATCATCATCAAGTCATATCAACATGACTTATCCATGTATAGATTAATAGTGGCAGATTTTTAGGACCAAAATATCTCCTACTACTTACATATCCATTGACAGCCAATGAAATGTCCTTTTTTAAAATTAAACTGAAGGCCCAGTGCATGAAATTTGTGCACTGGGGGCGTGGGGCAGGTCCCTCAGCCTGGCCTGCACCCTCTCATAGTCTGGGAGCCCTCGGAGGATGTCTGACCACCAGCTTAGGGGGGCAGGCCTAAGCCACAGTTGGACATCCTTAGTACTGCCGCAGAGGCTGGAAAGGCTCCCTGCCATCCCTGCTGCACTCATCAGCTGTCAGCCTGGCTTGTGGCTGAGCAGCACTCCCCCTGCATTGAGTGTCTGCCCCCTGGTGGTCATTGCACATCATAGCGACTGATTGGTTCCCTGTTTGGTGGATTTGCATATTATTCTTTTATTATATAGGATTAATCTTAGGTAATGGCAAGGAGACAGGAGTTTGGGGCTTAGATGCTATTGTTCTAGTTCTGCTAATAAGAAAATGTTTTAAATTATTGATAGATGAAGTACTTCATCTGTCAATAGACAAATAATTAACTTAAAGAATGTTTCATAGAGGAAAGGTTAAAATTTTAGCTCATTGTTATGATTAAATAAAACATAAATTTTACTTACAACTACTCTATCTGCACTCTTTCTTAGGGCTGTTAGAGACATTCAGAATTTTTTCCATGTAAAAAGTAACAGCAATCAAGACAGACTGACGTTTGCATTACTTTATGGCCATTCTTTATTAAATCGTGTTCAATTACTTTCTCCTACTGACATGAGGATGGTTCTGGTTTATTGTTTCCTAGAAGTCACCACTGCCTAATATCTGTAAAATTGAATTTAGTACGGGACCAATATTTATGGACTTGTTTTTTTGTTGTAATTAATAAGCTGTTCCGGCAGTACAGCAGAGGAAATCTTGCCCATGTTTATAAAACCTGACAGTTCCTATCACCCTACAGTCATTTTCATGTTAATATTGTGTCTTCTCACCTCTTCTTCTGAAGCCAATTTTACATAAATAGGAAATCATGGCTCTAGGTCATTGACAAAGTGAAGCAAGCTTCACCCCAGTCTTTTTTTTTTTTTTTTAAGAGGATAATTCTCAGAGTGAGAGACATAATATCCCTGGGCTCTATTTTCTTTGATAGGTGGTCATTCCTTTCCCTGGCTGGGATGACATCCTGACATATGACCTTGATTTACACTTACTTATGTGGCCAGGTAAGTGGGCCATGTGTAGCATAAAGGATTATTCTAATGGTAAATTTTGGCTATAATTTTATAGTTGAAACTATTTTCTATCTTTTCCTACCAAGTTCATACCTACAGAGGCCTTTCCTGGTGGCCCTTTGCTTGCCCCTGTGACTTGCTTTGGCAAATAGAATGTGTGTCAAGTGACACATGCCTATCATAGCAGACATTTCAAGAATCATTTTTTAAAATTATTTCTCCCTTTGGCAATGAGAATGGTAAGCCACAGAATGAAAAGAAATGGGGTAGAGCAATACATTACATATTCATTTTAAACTACTGAGATTTGAGGGCTATTTGCTTAAGCTGGCCGGTACTGTCTAATTCTGCCTTATTTGTATACAACCAGCTTTGGATAGATGGATGATAGATAGAAGGATACACAGGCAGACAGATGGACAAATAGATGCCATGGAAATTCAAAGAAAACAAATTACACACCAGATAAAGATAAATGGCCAAACACAAATTCAGAAACAGCTCTAGCTTTCATGTCATCACTGGATTGGAAAATCAACCTGTCAGTCAGGAAAATGGGTGTCTGTTTAGTAACCTTCTCTCTGTTTTTTAACAAGGTCCTTACTGTCTTGATACATTTCTACAGGATTGGCTATATATAATAATCTTACCTGGAAAATAAGCATCACATTATAGGATCACTGTGCAAAGTTAATAAGACAATGTTTGTGTAAAAGGCTTACCAATGCTGGCACATCATGTCTGTCTTACTATTGTAGAAGGGTTAGCATTACTACTATTTTTTATTTTCTTATTAATCCTCACCCTATGGTATTTTTCCATTGAATTTTAGGGAGAGTAAAAGAGAGAGGGAAAGATAGAGAGAAACATCAATGTGAGAGAGACGTAGCCAATGGTTACCTCCTACATGAGCCGGGGAGGAGCTTGCAGCCAAGGTACTTGCCCTTGACCAGAATTGAACCCGGGATCCTTTGGTCTGAAGGCTGATGCTCTATTCATTGAGCAAAACCGGGTAGGATAGAATTAGTCTACTTTAATGGACTGACAATTAAAGTAGAATATATACTTCAGTCAAATTCATGTAATTAAGCTTTTAAAAATAAAATAATAAATTAAGGTTATGCTAATCACTGCTGATTACAAATATTCTCTCTATTTAAGGTCAATGACTGTCCTTTCTCCTTTCAAAAGCGTTGTCATAATCATTGTCCTATCCTGACCCTCTCTCAATTTCTCATTCACAGTAAATTCAGTTGACATCCACCCTCGCTCCTCACACCCACAGCGGGCCTATTTTTCCCGTGCCAAATTCATTTCTCAGACCGTAACTAGCTTATCAACCATTTCTATAGCAACACCCTGGGCCTCTTGCCCCCACAGTTTCCACCAAGGTTACAGAATCAGAAAACCAGAGGAAAGTTCTGATTGGAACTAGTAGGGATATAGACAACCTACATACCCACCAGAAGTTTGCTTTTCACAGAGCTGCTAAATATAAGGAAATACAGAACAACATTTCAGGGACAAAAAGAACCTTTAATTTCAATTTAGTCTGGTGTTTTATTTTGAGATGAAGAAATTAAAGGACAAGAGAGAAAATCACTAGTTCAAGGTCATTCACCTATATGGTATCACAATCTCAAATGCCATTCTCAAACAGTAGTTATAGTCTTTTGCTCTATATCCAGCTATCTCATTTTATCAAAGAAAATGGAGAACAGAGTTTTATTACAGAACAATAACTATTCATCTTCAAAAAATACAATGGGAAAAAGTGTTAATTGGCTATGCAAGACTGCTAATCAGTAATGTGCAGGAAAATTGCAACAAAGCTTTTGGTGCTTGGATGTGGGCTGAAACACAGAGAAGGCTACATGTACAGATGCTTGTATAGAAAACTTCAGAATTTTATATTTACTTTAAGTCCATTTTTCATGAAAGTGGGTCATAGAGCTAAAGTGAATGAATGTAAAATCAATTTGAATCATATGTACTAGACAGTTATGATGATTAAACCCAGTTTTGGAATGTAAAAATCAAGTGAGACCTAGGTCACCCAGGTTCTGGCACTTCTCTGTAACTCACTATATATTCTCAGGCAAGCCTTGGTTGGATAATACATATCACATTCATCTCTTAGAGCATTGTTTCATGATAGAAACTCCCTTTGTCTATCAAAGGTAAAAATATTTATTTTCACAGACACATACGTTTTCTCATTTGCACTCATTATCTTTCATTTTCCCTATTTTTAGATAGAGATATAGAGGCACATAATTTTCTAAAATAAGGAAATAGTTATTTAAGAAGACATATAGCCCTGAAAATACAAGAGGAAGTGGTAGGGACTCTGGTAAATTCGAGATTGTGCCTCACCTAATGGGACAGGTGACAATTCAGCTCTGCCCAATCATTTTCTTTTTTTTTAAATTTTTTTATTTATTATTACATAAAGTTTTACAAAGATTAGTACATATATCTCTTTTTCCCCCTGCCCTTCCCCCAGCCTCCCCTACCCCCCAGTGTTTTGTGTCCATTAGTTATGCTTAAATGCATGCATCAAAGTCCCTTGGCTGACCTGTTACCCCCCCTCCCCAATGTTCCTGTCCTTGTTGCTGTAATTTGACAGTCTGTTTGATGCTGCTCTGCCTCTGTATCCATTTTTGTTCACCAGTTTATAATGGTTATTATTATCCATAGATGAGTGAGGACATGTGGTATTTTTCTTTCATTGACTGGCTTATTTCACTTAGCATTATGTTCTCTAGTTCCATCCATGCTGCTGCAAATGCTAAGAACTCCTTCCTTTTTACAGCAGCATAGTATTCCATTGTGTAGATGTACCACAGTTTTCTAATCCATTCATCTGCTGATGGGCACTTAGGCTGTTTCCAAATTTT
>PVJC01014639.1:0-36182 GCA_004026665.1 Murina feae
GATAAATTCTTAATGTAGAATTAAAGAATCTATTATATCCTACTTTTTGCTATAGAGGAGTAAATGTAGGATAAAGAAGCTTTGGGCAATGTACAGAAAAAGATGATAAATTCTTAACATAGAATTAAAGAATCTATTATATCCTACTTTTTGCTATAGAGGAGTAAATGTAGAGTAAATGTAGGTCAAATAAAATTTAATATTAAAAATTATATTTTAATAGAATATTAAATTTTATATAATTGATTATCCATAATAAATAAGAATGCAAGGTTCTTTTCTCTCTAAAAAATTATATACTGTGTAGATGATACCAATAGAAGCATCAATGATTTAATGAATTCCTTATTCCAAACTTCTAAATGATACCTCACCTTCTATAATCATTAAATAAAACTAGGAACCCGGTGCACAAAAATTTGTGCACTCGGGGAGGGAGGCGGGGTTCCTCAGCCTGGCCTGTGCCCTCTCGCAGTCTGGGACCCCTCAGGGTATGTCCACCTGCTGGCATGCCTGGCCAGCCTGGGTGAGGGGCTGATGGCTATTTGCAGGCTGGCCAAGCACCCCAGGGGGGACCCTCACCCCATGGAGGTGTGGCCAGCCTGGGTGAGGGGTTGAGGGCCGTTTTCAGGCTGCCCACAGGCCCTTTAGGGTTCAGATCCCTACTGGGGTGTATGGCCAGCCTGGGTGAGGGGCTGAGGGCCGTTTGCAGGCTGGCCACAGCTCCCATTGACCCAGTGTCCCAGCGATGCTGGCTGGAACCAGGTTTCTGGAGTTTATCTTCTATAATTGAAACTTTTTTGCCTTGAGCAGAGGCCTAGTCAGGCAACGAAGCTTCCTGTTTGCTTCAGCTCCGTGGCTTCCATAATTGAAACATTGTTGCCTTGAGCAGAGGCCCACCGGCCTAGGCAGGCAATTTCAACTCCATCACTGGTGCAATGGAAGCCTCCTCTTTACTCTAGCTCTGTGGCTGCCAGCTGCCATCTTCGCTTGGTTAATTCGCATACAGTCACTCTGATTGGCTGGTGGGCGTGGCTTGGCTGGTGGGCTTACGTGTTTCAGAGTGATGGTTAATTTGCATATTACTCTTTTATTAGATTAGATATTTAAGTGGCAAGATGGTTCTAAATCTTCCCACTTAATGAAATATTTAGCAGTGTTTCAATGAATAAAATGGCACCCATTGGTTTATTCTTGTATATGATCACCTATAATAAATTTGTGTGAAACGGAATGGTCACTATCTGCCAATTTACCCCATTTTAGAAACAAAACCTATTTATATATAGCCTATCATCCTATAAACAACTTCATTCTGCTCTTAATCAACATTTAAAAATATACAAGGCATATTTTACAGCATTCTGGGGTAATAGAAGTTAAAGGTGAAGGAGAAAAAGTGATCATTCAGCTAAGAATTTTATTTGCATCTTTTCTTACTTGGCTCTCTAGAGAAGATATAATTTGCCTTTAGATAGTTTTTTTCCTACTCCTTTAGTTAACAGAAATCTTAGAATGATATACCTCCATTCAATCTTTGCAGGAAAAAAAAAAGGGTATAGAGAACAAAGTGCGGCCCCATGAAATGAAACAAAAGATGAAGATACTGAGACTGGTCATTATGTACATACTATGTAGTACAGGTGTTGAAAAAAGAAACAGAAGAATGACATGAGATAAACTAATTTGCAAAGTATAGAACTTTTCAGTTAACCCTAATATAACACTAACTCCCCACCAAATTGACGTGACTTACTCAATTTTCTAATCTTAGTTTTATTGAAAGAAAAAGAACATCAGCTCTTATGATTGATTAGGAAAGAGTATGACACTAAATACATATATTAATTTATATAATCAGAATATTTTTAGTGGTTTTTAGAATAATACCCAGGTATCTTTAGACTGATTTAAACATAGAATTCATGCTAATTTTTTTTTCTTTAAACAGTGGAACACATTCTGAGGGCTATTGTGGATGATCTTTTAACTTCAATAACAATATAAATAGAAAAGAAGGACTGGCTCCAAAGGAAGAAGTAGAAAACACTTGTTATACTTTCCTTCTCTGTTTAGCTATTATAATTTAATTATTGATATTAGTAAAAACAACTTTGGATTTCAGTAATCAAAACTTAATACAAAGATATAAATAACTATATATAGTATCTAATTAAAAACAAACTGAGAATTACCATGTCACTATTATTTTTCATTCTACCCTGTATAACAAAAACTATTATAGCAATATGAATTAAATGTATAGCACTAATCTTGGGAGAAGTCAGGGCTAGGATTCATAGGCACTTTTTAAAATGCCTTAGGAATGGGAGGTCAGGGCTAAATAGAGCCAGAATTATTTAGAGTAAACCCTTGATTTTTGCAGACCTCAATTGAACGGACAAAATTTCTAGTAAGCATGTCATATGTGAATATTAACATTGATAACTTTAAAATGCTTTTACCCAAGATTTGCTTATAATTAAATTAACAGATTATTTTTTTTTGTTATGAATTCACTGCTACTTTTTAAAACAAATTTTAGTGAATAAGCCATCTGATGGAAAAACACACTAGTAATTTCACTGACATAAATAAATACTACATACCTACAACTATAGTCTAGATATTTAAATCCAAGATAAACAATGTTCAAGGAATGATTAGCACGTGACCACACCGCAGCGCTTGCTACTTAGTTCTGTTGTCCTGTGGCAAGACTTTCTGTAGCAGTTTTAACGCATGTCCACCGATGGTTGGCTGGACTTGTGTTAAGCCATGCCCCAGTGTCAGAGCAAGTTCCTCCGCCAACCCTGCTCGCTGTACTAACTGTTGGGGACCCAGCTACTCATTTATCTGTGCTTGCTGCACCATATGTTGGGGGCATAGGTCTTGATCCTGTCCTACTATGCCAACTGTTGGATCCATGCCTCTCTGCCAGGGGCTGAATCTTCTTGGATATCCAGCGTGCTCTGAATAGGGCCTTCACACTCTTAACTGGCCTTGAGCATCTGGCTACTTTGAATAGGGTCCCCAACCCAGCTTTGTGCATTTGTTTACTTGTGATGACTGATGAATACATGCATTTACTAAACTTATTCAGTTTAAAATTAAAATTACAGTACATATTTAGAAAAGTTTTCTGTGAAATTAAACTTCTCATACATACTTAATTTTAATTACACAAATATGTCCTCCTAAGTAAAAACAAGTAAACTAATTTGTCAAGTTTTTAACATGCATTCAGAAAACCTACTTTATTATATAATGGACTTTCAGCTATAATGAACATTCGCTCTCCTGAATCAATCTGTTATATCGAGGTTTTACTGTACTACAGTAATTTAGCTTTTCTTCTGCCACATTTACATTATATACCATTTTTGAAATTTACTTCCATTTATCTTAAAAAGATATATTCAGTAGAAGAGCTAAGTATTCTGAGTCTGAACTACTGCAACTACTGGTCACAAAATACTATTTTTGCCTATAATCATATAATATATGCAAAGTATTGAGTGCCATAAGGTATTGTTCTCCTTCAAAGTGTTAAGTATATTATCCCTTATCTCAAGTAAAATGTTACATGATGGTGTTCCTGGTAAAGATGCTTACTATTTTATTTTTAAACAAAAAATATCTTGCAGTTAATCCTAAAGAATCTGAGTGGAGAAAAGTCTATTAATTCAGAAAAAAAGTCAACTTGCCAGAATACCTATACTCTAATATAGATAATTTTCCTTGACAACTGAAATTGAATCATAAAGGATCTATCTCTTGGATCCAGCCCATAAATTATAATCCTGTTGACACATCTAACAGGGGAGAGAAGAGACAGTCAACAGAAAAGATCCTCAGAAATGAAATCTCATGAAAAGATCCTCAGAAAATTATATAATTGTATAAGAAACACAGATTTTGCAAAGGAAATTTTTATTTTGTGATGAATCCAGAATGTTGTTAAATCAACCTCAGTGCTAGTGTGGCTTAAGGGTCCTCTGCTCTGCCAATTTAATCTGTATTTCATAAACATGAGCATGAAGCTGCAGCTAGAAAAGAGGGAGAAAAGAGACAAAAAGTAAACAAAAATGGAGATGAGAGGACAAATCAATCAGATTTGGAATTACCAGTCAGCAGAAGTTTAGGGGGAAAAATCACCGAGTAAAATCGTACATGTACTCTGAGAGAGTATCCTTTCACATTGCCTTCTAGGTGATCTCTGAGCTCATCCAGCTTTCGATGGAGCTACATGTAAACATCAAAAAATGAATTGAAAAAGCAACTTGTTCTCTTTTCAGTTTTTCTTTTAAAAATAAGATCATAGCATCGCACATTTCTCACTGCCTTTGGCAAACATTTCAACACATCAAAGATCTTTGTATAATACAAGAATACATGCTAAATAAACTTATGACTAGGGAAGCCAACATTTTAATTATTGCATCTTGTCTCCCCAAAGCATTAGAAAAAAGAAATATTGTAACTACCCTTTTAATCCCCTAGAGATCCACTTAAGATTTTTCTATTTGATAGAAATATGGAGTAAAAATATTTAAAAATTATGAAATTTGCCTTTCTTTTTCAAACACACCTTTTGATTTAAGGTTGCATCCACATTAAAGTAAACTGACTGAACCCAAATATCTATCTTTTGTTCTTATAAATAATGAGTATATATACATAATTATACTGTATATATACTTAAAAACAATAAATATACAACTTGAAATTCTATACACACACACAAAAGCTGAACATACAGATAACTGAACACACACATACTCACACATACAATCCAGTTTATAGCAGATGGTGCTGCAATTAGGGATGCTATTTGATCTTTATTTTACTATCAATAACTTCCCCAAAGTTATGTTGACTCTACACATCTGAGTGTGAGTCATAATCCATAGTCAAAATGATTATAGATTTACCTTTCCTTAAAGACAAAGGTAATATATGATACCTCACAGTAGACAGTGAGGAATGTTATGATAGTCATCAGGATACATAAACTAATATATTTGTGACTGAATAATTTTAACTTGCCTCATTTTGAAATAGGAATTTAATCAACACTTCCTATCTCCTCTGATTATGCTTAGTGAAATAACATTTAAAAAAATGATACCCAGTATATAGCAGTGTTAGAGAACAGAGAGGATGATTTGTCTGGAATTAAGGACACAAATGTACAGACACACCTTCATCCATGTGCAATCACACGAGTGCACACACACAAATAAACAAATACAAAAATGTAAAATTAATAAGGCAGAAGAGGCAAGGAGAGGAAAGAGTGCAGAAATTAGTGCTTAATAAATTGTTAAATGGAAATAAATCAAGGTGTGTAAAATTTTGAAATAATATTAGGCCTCTAGAATCTAAACCAGCGGTCATCAATCTTTCGAACCTCATGGACCACCAGTGGTCCACAAAAAACGGGTTGGCGACCACTGCATAGTTATTGAATTTTGGAAACATTCCAGTGTAGTGAAGTATCTGTCATTTTGATTAGTTTAACAGTTACTACTGTTGTAAGAACAAATGGGATTGAGATATAAGAAGCTGTTAATTTGGGCAGGGAAATATTTTAAAAATTCAAATTTTATCTTACATTTATGGGGGCAGCATTAAAAATTATCAATGCAACTTTTAACTATGTCTGTGTTTCTTAGGAATGATAACTTGTTTACCTATTCATTGTGACTAAATGTTAGAATATCAAGTACCCAAGATATTTAACAGCTAGTAAATGGGACCATCAGATCAGAAATATTTAAGTTGTAAATTAGCAAATCACATATACAAATGGGCAAACATTAGATATATATTGTTTCTGCTGATTGTTATATCAACTTTTTAACTTAAAAATAAAATAAAGGGTATTGAGTGCTTAAATACTGTTAGCTATATGTGAGCCCATTATACTAGCATCATATAACATTTCTAATTCTTAAGATTTTTATATGTGTATAAAATGTTATTAATTCATAATTTTTTTTCTGGAATAAACTAAAATGGTAATAACACCAAAATAATAAATACTTGATTAGTTTTATAAAAACATAAAAAGGGAAGATAATATTCTGAAAATAAATATTAGTTCTCTGTGTAACAGGAACTTAACACATAGTGACATCAGTCAGAGGAACGGTTTACTCTAGAACCCCAAATTATGGCACCTGTAGTGAGGCAGTTGCCCTTTTTCTTGTTTGTAGTGCCATTCAAAGCTAGTTATTTATCAGCTTGCCTTCAGCTGGTTGCTCTATGTGTAGCTGAAACAAACAAAAAATATGACCCAACAGCCAATAAAAATATTAAAATAAAAAAATGGGATGGTGAAAAATGGAAAAAGCTCCCTTCCTCCCACCACCCGCCAAAAAGGAAGAAGTGTAGGCTATAGACAAAATCTTGCCAAAAAATGTTAGAAACATATTTACTTTGAGGGATCCAACTCTACTAGCAACTCCTTTGCTTTCATCCGGCCGTCTAATTTGCTACAATGAGGGAAGATGGGTAAAAAAGACAGAATAAAGAAAAAGTGAACTTAAAAATTTTTTCTACGCATTATTAAATAATACATGCAAAAACATCAATTGACTCTTTGAGGTACCTCTTAGGAGGTCAAGGAGTTAAGTAACCCAGAGGCTATATGACAGGCTCTGCAAATAGGCTGGCTAGTAGAATGCAATCATTGTTATGGCACTATTCCTGATGAAGAAATGTGCACTTACTTTCAGTTATCTTGGGGATTTCTGGTGAAACAGTATCTGGAGTAGTGTTACATTTGCATTTGGTTTATGAAAAACAAAGAATTACAAATATACCTATGCATAGAACTTTGTTTCTTTCAGTGTTTTAGTATCTATTCTATTGTAATACCAGAAAACATTAATGATATTAGAAACATAAATGTTCCCCAAGTGGAAAGATCAGTCCTGACAAGCATCATTCTTAATAGGTGACAGAGTGAAGATCCTCCGCTTGCTGACCCAAGCACTGAGGTTGTTCAGCTGTCACTGAGATTCCCAATTAAACAATTGTGCTGCCCAACCAGAAAATTTTAATGCCAGACCAATGTCAGATATAGTCACTCCCTCAAAGCTTTCTGTATTTCAATTGAATTTTCCTTCTAGGTAAGATAGAGGAAAATAAAGTTGCTATTTTAAAAACTTGTTTTATATCATCACATAAATGAGAAAAAGAAGGTTCTTAACACAAAATGTTTTATCAGATGAGGGATAAATTAGAAATTCATTTGATTTTTAGTAGATCTGTAATAGTTTACTAATATGTTTTTTAAAGAGGAAGACAAAAAGAAAAAAAATGAAAAAAGGGAGGGAGAAAGGGTAAGAAGCTTCAGATCAAGTGGATTCCTACTTGTATATAGAATGATAGCCTCCCTTCAGACTGCACAGGTCAAGTTAGCTAGAATGCTTCTGCTTGTAATAGGAGACAGCAGAGAAACACCAACATGATGTCAAGTTCTGAGTGTTAAAGTCCCCTGAAAAAAAGAAACCTGACCACGCTACAAAATTATATTTGGCACACTATAGATTGTTTTATCCTTTTTAGGACATCTCAAATAGTATATGGAGATTACTTAGGAAAAATACTAATTGAATTTTCATTTAGAAAAAAAAAAGCATCTTGGCACATAAGAATTGTGTCAACTTCTGGTTTTACTCAATATAAATAGTTTTTACTAATTCTTCAGCATTAACTAAATTTATGCCCAAATAATAATTACCAATTCTCATGCTTAGTCAAACAGAATTTTCAAATTTAGAAACAATGAAAACTAAGTAGAATGGCTACCCGCTATAAGACAGGGCCTCTGTGTAGACAATGCGTTCCAAGTAATTGTCTTGTGCTATTTTCTTTGACCTCAGAGAACATCTTCATATCAAAAGTTGTTTCCCTTTTTAAAGGGAGACTCACTATATATATCTTGCTTACAAAGATAAAATATGCAGTTTCCAATAAAAGTATAGTCTAGTGCCTCATGCTGCTTTCTGAAAACTTTAAAAAATTGTGAAGACTTTCAGCAAATTTTCAGTAACAAGTGAATACCATTTTCTTTTAATTAATATATGTATATTAATTTCCAGAAAGCTTAAAATTACATCAAGTCTAGCAACATAAGGTATCTTATTCAAGGTTACATAGAATATTAATGACAAATCAAGGAATAACATCCACAGTTCCTAATTTATAGTTTAAGTTGTATTCCCTTAATAGGCCTGGAAATAAATGGGTAGGACAAAAATTGATGCTTATTAGATTATATGTATGCATATATCTCTTTATCTCTCCATCTTAAATTTTGTTATATTTATCTTAAATAAATTTTGTTATTATATGAATTATAAGAGAGAAAAGATAGTCACCATTGAACACTAAACATGAAAAAAAAAGACTATAATACTAATTTAAAGATAGATTTTTGGAGTAGACAGCTCATTTGTTGATGCTTGATATCAATTTTCTGCATATAAATTGGACTTTGTAAATTGAAACTATCATAAGAAGACTTTAGAAAACCAAAGTGGTTATCAAAGTCAGAGTTGTCATGTAATATTTTTGTGGCTCCTAAAATAGGTAATAATTCCAAATACTGAAAATTTTCAGAGAATCTAAAAAAGACTTGTCTCATAGACAAAAATTTGAGAAGTAGAGAAAAGTTAAGTGAATAGATTTTGAAATGCAATGCTCTCATTTATTCTAGTCAACCCTTAATCATCAACTATGATGGAACAGAATAAGAGAAATCACAAAAGATTAGCATTTGAATAAAATGAATTAATTTAGTCTTCATGATAATTATAAGAGCCTCACATGTTAATTTTATACATACATTTCTCAAAGGCTAAACATTGTCTATCAGTAACTAAGAGAGGTTAAACTACAAATGTTTCTGTTACATATGGGATCATTGTAATAATGAAATTTTGATAATTAGATGTAAAGAATTGTAAGGATTATGAGTTGGTTGAAATTATTAATGTATTTACATATATTGAAAAATAAAATGTCAGTTGCAAAACAAAAAATGTTACCACTAAAATTTTTCTATCTTGAAGAAATCCTTCTGCAAGCATCTTACAGAGATTCTAAAAGATATAAACCAGAGGATCAAAATCATTTCAATATTCTATTCAGCCTCTCAGCTAGAATATTTAACAAAATATTTATTAAAAATAGTCTGAAAATATTGCACTGTATTACTTCTTTTGCAGCATTCTAGGAATCTTTCTTTAGGGATTAATTACAGGAGAATCTATCCATAGGGATTAATTACTAGTATGTGTCCTATAAAGCAGTGAAATCACTGCTGTTTGTAGTCACCTTTTTAACAAAAACTTGGATTCTAGAAATGTCATGTGAAAAAGACATTGCCTGGAAGCTAATACAATATGGGTTGTTGATTTACTTTGGGTTAGTCTAACTTTTCAAAACTGAGCTTACTGTAAAATCATTTTGACTGCTAACAAGGTAAAAAATTATTCCTCTTATCAATAATAAGTAGTTGTGTTATGTTTTTATTGAGGCAAACATAGAATTTAGAGTAGAAATCCAACTTTATATTAATTTTTTTAAAGACATGAAATTTCAAAGAAAATTCAGGCTTGTAAAAGCCACATAAAGGTAAGTGACTATATCACTGAGTGTATGCATTCACATTTCTCTTTATTACAAAATGCTGAAAAGTTTTGAGAAAAGGTTTATATTGTGTGTGTTTGTTTTATTGATAAGAGAACTCAGGTGTAGAGAGGTTCATTGGCTTTCTGGAGAACTAGAAATTAAGAAAATTTAGACTCTTACCTATGAAATGACTAATGTAGACTCCCATCCTTCTCTCCTGTCATATTTTCTATCGACTTAGATTATGTAGATTAAACAAACTTTTCTGTTCGTTTGTTTGCCTTAGGGCCTGAATTCTTTTATTTTTAGAATTATCTTACTTCTAATTACCTGAGAGACAAACATTTTTAACTCTATTTTATTATGCCACTTTTTAAAAATTATGGGCATCAATAATAGAAAAAAAACCCACTTTTTCTTAGAAACAATCTTCCAACCAATACTACTCAGTGTGTATTGGTATAGCTATAGATTGTTTCTGGTAGTTATGATTTGGAGGAGGACATTAAAAAGAGTTTTACTTTAAACTTGAAAATTTAAAGCAACTTCTATAAGTAAGAACATACTTTTTTAAGGATTTAATCCTGAAGTTTTGGAATGGCCAGATTTAGAATATATATCATTTTAAAATATAATGATCCAGAGAATATTTTAATTTGGAATATGCTCTTTATTAAAGTCATGAATGAGATGAGACCTGGCCAGTTAATTATATGAATATTTATTTTTTATTTATTTATTTTAAATGTCAACCCTTTTTTTGGGTGTTTTTTAAAAAAAATATTCTATTGATTTCAGAGAGAGGGGAGAGATAGATACATCAATGATGATAGAGAATCAGGGGAGAGAGAAAATAGAAACATCAATGATGAGAGAGAACCATTGACTGGCTGCCTCCTACACTTCCAGGACTGGACCTGAAACCCAGGCACGTACCCCTAACCTGATTTGAACCTGGGACCCTTCAGTCTGCAAGGCTGACTGGGCCAAACCAGCTAGGGCAATTATGTGGATTTAAATCATAGCTCTATCTAATAAAAACTGTTGCTGAAATATTGATGGCATAGGTTACTTCTGTTGAGCTGTTTTTGCACAAACATGCCCCAAACTATCAAAAAGAAGTTTAGAGGAATAAAAACTTTTTAATTAAAATGAAAGCTAGTATTCTTAATTTAATTATTCTGTGTATTTCTATACTTCTCACTTTCCTTTTTTCCTATAGCTTGCACAAACTCTAGTGGATACCCAGAGAAATCATTATTTCATTTAACAGAATTAAGCTTAACCTAAATAAGAAAAATTATGAACTAAAGTTAGAGCATTTTCAGTTGATAATCCCTAACTTTATGTAGTAACATGGAATGTAAAGGCTGGATAAGTAAATGTAAATTATTTTATATTAATTGGATATTAATATAAATCAGAGAGAAGGGCTAAACAGAATGGAAATAATATTTATTCAGTCAGTATAGAAACTTATTTCAAAGAAACAAATTTATAGGCCTACAAGGAACTTTAGAGGTTACTTAATTTAATACCATGATATTACAAATATAAAAACTGAGGTCTACTTAAAAAATATTTCAAAGTGGCAGGTGGGCCGATCCTCAATATTTAATGCCTCATAGTGCAATTACTTTTACATACTCAATGTTAACTTTTCAAACAACTTTGGACCCATAATTTTTAAAATGTCTGCCAATAATTAAGTCATATGCAAATACTAAAAATTGCTTTTAATTAAATATCATTAAATTGAATTCATCAAATGCAAAAATAATCTGTTCTTGGTATCCATATGAAATATCTGAATAAAAAAAACCTAAGATACCTAGGAATAAACTTAACTAAGGATGTAAAAGACCTGTACTTAAAAAACTACAGGACATTGAAAAAAGACATAGAGGAAGACATGAACAAATGGAAGAACATACCATGTTCATGGATTGGTAGCATCAACATCATTAAAATGTCCATACTACCCAAAGCAATCTACAGATTCAATGCAATCCCCATTAAAATATCAATGGCATATTTCAAAGATCTAGAACAAACTTTCCAAAAATTCATCTGAAATTTAAAAAAGGTCCCGAATACCACAGCAATCTTGAGAAAGGAGAACAAAGTTGGAGGGATCACAATACCAGATAGTAAGCTATATTACCAAGTTACGGTTCTCAAAACTGCCTGGTACTGGCAAAGGAACAGACATATAGACCAATGGAACAGAACAGAGAGCCCAGAAATCGACCCAAGCCATTATGCTCAATTAATAATATTTGACAAAGGAGGCAAGAGCATACGATGGAGTCAAGACAGTCTCTTCAATAATTGATGTTGGGAAATTTGGTCAGATACATGCAAAAAAATGAAACTAGATCACCAACTTACACAATACACAAAAACAAACTCAAAATGAATAAAGGACTTAAATGTAAGATGGGAAACCATAAAAATCCTACAAGACTCCATAGGCAGCAAAATAGCAGACATACGTCCTAGCAATATCTTTACAGACACAGCTCCTAGGGCAATGGAGACTAAGGAAAAAATAAAAAAAATGAGACTACATCAAAATAAAAAGCTTCTGCACACCACAAGAAACCATCAACAAAACAACAAGAAAACCCACTGCATGGGAGAACCTATTTGCCAATGATATTTCTGATATGGGTTTAATCCCCAAAATTTACAGAGTACTCATACAACTTAACAAAAGGAAGATAAACAATCCAATCAAAAAATGGGCAAAGGATCTAAATAGACACTTTTCAAAAGAGGACATAAAGAAGGCCCAGAGACATATGAAAACATGCTCAAAGTCACTAATCATCCGAGAGTGACAAAATAACAATGAGACACTATCTCACACCTGTCAGAATGGCTATCATCAACAAATCAACAAATGACAAATGATGCAGAGGATGTGGAGAAAAAGGAACCCTCGTGTACTACTGGTGGGAATGCAGACTGGTGCAGTCACTGCGGAAAATAGTATGGAGTTTCCTCAAAAAGTTAAAAATAAAACTTCCATTTGATCCAGTAATCCCACTTCTAGGACTATATCCCAAGAAACCAGAAAAATCGATCAGAAAGGATATATGCACCCCTATGTTCATAGCAGCACAATCTGCAATAGCTAACATTTGGAAACAGCCTAAGTGCCTATCAGCAGATGAGTGGATTAGAAAACTGTGGTACATCTACACAATGGAATACTACACCACTATAAAAAAGAAGGAACTTTCCCCATTTGCAAAAACATGGATGGAACTGGAGAGCATTATGCTAAGCAAAATAAGCTAGTCAGAGAAAAATAAATATCACATGATCTCACTCATATGTGGGATATAATGATCAACATAATTTCATGAACAAGAATAGATCCAGAGACAAATGGTGGTGGTTGTGCAGAGTGTTAGAGAGCAACCAAAGAACTTATATGTAAGCATATTCACATAACCAATGGACACTGGGAGGTGGGGGCATGCCTGGAATTGGAATGGTTCGGGGGTGAGAAGGGTCAGCTGGAGGAAAAGGAGACATGTAAAATTTAGACAATAAAAACACACACAATTATATGAATAATGAATTAAAGATTCTGCATATACTTTAAACAAAGATAGAATTAATACAGTTGCTAGGTTTAGTTAAGAGAAAACTGTAGTTCTGGCCAGTGTGGCTCAGTTGATTGGGCATGATCCCATGCACACAAGAGGTTGGCAGTTTGATTCTCAGTCAGGGCACATGCTTGGGGTTTCTAGCTTGATCCCGGGTAGCAGGTGTGCAGGAGACACCAATGGATATTTCTCTTTCTCTCTATATCCCTTCCTCTATCTCTAAAAATAAATTAAAAAATTTTAAAAAGAGAAAACTGTGCCATAGCCAGTTTGGCTCAGTGGATAGAGCATCAGCCTGTGGACTGAAGAGTCCTGGGTTCAATTCCAGTCAAAGGCACATGCCTGGGTTGTGGGCTTGATCTCCAGTAGGGGGGATGAAGGAGGCAGCTGGTCAATGATTTGCTGTCATTACTGATATTTCAATCTCTCTCTCCCTCTCCTTTCCTCTCTGAAATAAATAAATGAATAAATAAATAAATTAAAAAGAGAAAACTGTGAAACATTTAACTTCCAGATCATTGTATCATTGTTTTAAAAACTGAAATAACAACTGAAATATCCATAACAGGGGCTGCTGAAAAACCTATGCTACCTCCACAAATTATATGAGCAAACAATAATGTTGTATAAGATTATTTATAAACATGTAAAGATGTTTATATTACTAAATGAATGAGCTAGGATAAAATATTTTTTTAATCTTTATTTTTTAGGATAAAATATTATAGTTTAACTAGAGGCCTAGTGCACAAAAATTTGTGCACTCGTGAGGGTCCCTCAAACTGGCCTGAGCCCTCTGGCAGTATGGGACCCTCGGGGGATGTCCACCTGCTGGCTTAGACTGGCTCCCCAAGCGATTGGGCCTAAGCTGCAGTCAGACATCCTTAGAGCTGCTGAGGAGGTGAGAGAGGCTCCTGCCATCACCACTGTACTAGCAGCTGTCAGCCTGGCTTATGGCTGAGCAGAGCTCCCCCTGTGGGAGCGCAGTGACCACCAGGGGGCAGCTTCTGCATTGAGCATCTGCCCTCTGGTGGCCAATGTGTGTCATAGTGAACAGTCATTCCCAGTTGTTCTGCTGTTAGGGTCAATTTTCATATTACCCTTTCATTATACAGGATAGAGGCCTGGTGCACAGGTTGGGGCTGGTTGGTTTGAACTGAAGGGTGTCCTGGATCAGGGTGGGGGTTCCACTGGGGTGCCTGGTCAGTCTAGGTGAGGGGCTGAGGGCTATTTTCAGGTTGGCCAAGCCTCCCAGCAGGGACCCTCACCCCATGGGGGTGTGGCCAGCATGGGTGAGAGGCTGCAGGCCGTTTTCAGGCTGGCCATGGCCATGGGCTGGAAGCAGGTATCTAGGATTTATTTATCTTCTATAATTGAAACTTTGTAGCCTTGAGGGCAGGCAGGAAGCTTGGCTTCCTCCATTGCCGGGGGCAACCCAATCCTCCTGCTCACTCCATCTCTGTGACTGCTGCCATCTTAGTTGAGTTAATTTGCATATCTAATCCTGATTGTACGGTGGGCATGGCTTATGGGTGTGGCTTGTGGGTGTATCAGAGGTACGGTCAATTTGCATGTTTCTCTTTTATTAGATTAGATAATAATAGCTAACATTTAGTGAGTATTACTTGTATTTCAAAGTTTGTGATAAGTAATTAATATGAATTTTAAGATTTAAATCTTATAATAATCCTATGAGGGAAATGTTATATTATTTTTCATTTTACAGATGAGATAATTATGGTTACAGAGATAAAGTAATTTTCTAAAGGCCATACACCTAGTAGTGATTCCAGAACCTAATATCTTATTCACTACCTTCCCATTATGATCCACTTATATAAATATCTGAATGCATAGAAAAAAATAACAGAATGATTTATAGCAAAATTTTAACAGTCATTAATTAAGTGTGTCTTAGAGGAACTCTTTTTCTCCCTTATATACATTTTTTAAAATGAGGAGGTATATTACTTTTTTAAAGAATAAAAAAAAGAACATAGACACTGATAGACTGTCTAAGCAATAAAACTTAACTCTACAGCTAATAATTTCTAGTTAGCTATCTCGTCTTAGGATAACAATTAAATGTCATTTGCAAGTTCAGATTTCAGAGTAGCAACTGTACATTTCACAGTTAAATTATACTTAGCTTCAATGATGAATATAATTCTGTGATCATTAAATAATTAGAAAAGGATGGGAGGAATTTCATTTTAAATTACCACTATATATAAAGACAGAGGGGACACTAAATGAGATGAACAAAGAAACAAAAATCAATGTAAAATCCTGTATATTTAGCAGAATGCCATCGAACAACCATTTAAAATATTTGTTGCCCAGCTGGTGTGGCTCAGTTTGTTGGAGCGTGGTCCCAAACACCAAAAGGCAGTGGGTTGGATTCCCAGTCAGGGCACATACCCAGATTTCTGTTTCGATCCCTAGTTGGGGTGTGTATGATCAACAACCGATCTATGTTCCCCTTTCCTGTTCTCCTTTCATCTTTCTAAAATCAAATAAAAGAATAAAATAAAATGATTTGTAAACTCAAAATTAACAGCTAAACCATATTACTATTGTTTAACTTCATTTTTATCAAAATATGAAATAGTTTACCATACTGGGTAGTGCCTTTCTCATTAGAAAAGTACAGAAGAAAACCATCATTTATTTGAAGTCTCAATAATCTGTTTTGCTATGACACCAGAATAATTAGCAAAACAAAGATGTTATAAAGGAGTAGAAACTAAACAATAATGAACAAGAGTAGAAATCAGTTACGCAAAACTCTATAGGAGCTAGTCATTGAATGAAAATAAGTAAAATAGCCTGGAGGATATAAAGAATTATAGCTGTGATATGTGTAGGTCACTGGACAAGTATTGTTGATGTTATCTTGTTAGGAAAAGCTGAGAATTTTTATATTTATTTAAAAGCTCATCAATTTTAAATGTTCTAAACTGAGTTTTAAAAACCCATGCTCAATTATATCTCTAATAAAATTATCTTCCCAAAACTAGTCTATTACTTAAAAGAGGCCTCTCTGTATCTATCTACTCTAATAAAAGCGTAATATTGAAATTAACCATTTCTCCAGGATGCCTAAGCCACTCCCACCAGCCAAAGCCACGCCTACCAGTCAATCAGAGCGGTTGCATGCAAAGTAACTCAGCCAAGATGGAGGCTGGCAGCGCAGCCATGGAGGTAGGTGCGGCGCAGGCAGTGGGGTGGGTGGGGCGGGCTGGGTGGACTTGGCCAGCCTGCAAATTGCCATCAGCCCCTCACTCAAGCTGGCCAGGCATGCCAGCAGGTGGACATCCCCTGAGGGGTCCCAGACTGTGAGAGGGCACAGGCCGGGCTGAGGGACTCCCCTCCCCCCTAAAGTGCACAAATTTATTTGTGCACCAGACCCCTAGTTAGTAGATAAGATATGCTGGGGAAACATTAGATGCCATCCAAGTGCAGAAATAGTATCTCTTTAGAAATAAGTCGAGTTAGCCAGAAATTACAATTTCTGGTCTTGTATCTGCCAAAGACTTTGTGAAGCCTTTTCTCATTTTGACTTAGGGAGAATAAATTCTATTCCCTTCTCTGGAATTAACTGGGATTACAGAGTGAGGGTGAACCATTTATAATACTTAAGCAGGGTACTATACTGGTAGTCATTTACATACCAGGGGTGGGGAATGTCTGGTCTGTGGACTGTATAAGGCCTATGAAATCATTTGGTCTGGCCCTGCCAAGGCATTAGGGGTGAGTTAATTAAATGTTTGACCAAATATAGCAGGCCAATTTTTAAATTGATAATTTTGTATGGCCTGTGAATGGTGTTATAAATACCCAAATGGCCCTTGGACAAAAAAAGGTTCCCACACCTGAATAATACCTCTATTCTGAGAATAGCACTGTAATATGATCTCACTGAAAAAATAAGATTCAAAAGACATAATTTTGACTCAGATATTTTCAAGAAACAAACTAGTTCGCTCATTTGATTATACTGGTGGTTCTTTAAGTCCATAGTCCCATGTGGGTCCCCGAGGCCCTTTCAGGAGTCCAAAGGCCAAATTATTTCAGTAATAGTACTATGACATTTGCCTCTTTCACTATGTTGACATTTTCAATAATGATACAAAAGCAATGGTAGGTTGGCACCTTAGTGCAGATTGAGGTGGTGAATCCAAATAGTTTGAATAGTCCTTGTATTATTTACTATCATATACTAACAGTACGAAAAAAATTTAATAGTTTCAAAAAAGAAAAGCTAGTTTCATTTAACATTGTACTCAATGAAACAGTAAATAGTAATTTAACTTAATTTAAACTTGTTCCTTGAGTCTGGCAAAATGAGTAGTACAAATACAATACTGGTGTTCCATATCAAAGGATGATGATTGTCTCAAGAAAAAACACTTATGCAGCTGTTTGAGTTGCATGCTGAACTAATCAGGTTTTGAACAGAATACCATTGTTACTTGAAGGAATGAAAGAATACTGACAAACTATGATCATTCAGACTTAGATATTCGCAGACATTTTCTCGAAATGAATGAAATGAGCCTGTCAATTCCAGAAAAACAGACAGGAATTGTTGTTTTGTCAAAGATAACTTTTAAACACAAATCAGAACTGTAGAAAACTTATAATACTATGAATTTGAGAGTTTCCAATAATTCAAAGTCCTTTTTTATGAGCTTGGTGGTTATATTAATGAAAATGGTTTTTTAATGTAAATAATGAAATATGTCAACACTCAGAAGAACATATATTTTTCAAGTTACCAAGAACTGTGTTACAAAATCATACCTATGTTCATTCAAAGTTCAAACCAGGGCAATGGATTTTAATATATCAAAGTACTGAATGGTCCTGACAAGACTTTTGATTCCATCCTTCAACTAACTTTTAATAGATAATTGTAAATTTTTGGTGTAATTTCAAAGAATACCCATAATTATCTGAAAATACTATTGAAATCATCCTTCCTTTTCTAACTACATAACTGTGTGAGGCTGATTTGTTTCTTCATATTCTTCAATCAAAACAACATATCACAACAGACTGAGTACAGAAGATATGAGAATTTGGCTGTCTTCTATTAAACCAAACATTGAAATACATTTGAAAAAATGTAAAGCAATGCCATCCTTTCCAGTAGATATTTTTGTTTTGGAAAACATTTTTTCTTCATAAAAATGTTATTTATGTTGACATATAAAGACTTATTATTCTTATTTTGAAGCAAATAAATAAACATTTAAAATTTCTCAGTTTTAATTTCTTGCACAGTAGATATTACTAGGTATAACCACAAAAACAAATGCTATTTGGTCTCCTTAATACTTTTTAAGTATGTGAAGGGGACCATTATGTCTAATTGCTGACTTTGACAAATAATCTAGAGAATATTATTCTCAATATCCATCAGATGGGGCAATTAACTTTTTAGAAAATAACTTACATTTTTATGTTTAGAAAATGTCCTTTTGATATCATTAATTCAGTGTTTTCCAACCTTTTTTGGCGTTTGTAGAACCCATACTTCTATAATGTCATTTACAACTGAATAGATGTTGCTATACCAATACTGATGTATTTAAGACAAAAGCAAAGAAACTTAATGTTTAGTATAGTCTTATTGATTTTGTGTATGCTCTTATAAATAGTGAAAAATAATTTGCAGACCCTAGTTAGTACCATGACCTAGCAACAAAGATTCTCTAGAGAACTGGGAACCTCAGGTTTACAATCAATGAACTAGCCATATAATATAATCACCCTGGTGTTTATAAAGAAAAGTGGTAATAATATGGAATAGTTTGTAAAACTAAAGTCACTAAGTAATAAATCTTAGAGGGAATATTATACTGATACTGGATCAATAATGCCATTTTTATATGTAAAGGATATCACAATGTTTTCTAGACAGACCTAATGATTAAAAACTGAGTTAAAAACATTTATTATTTATCCAGAGTAATATAAATTCTTATGTTCAAAGGCTAAAGGAAACTTACAAGGAATTAATAATTATGCATTTTGTTTGAATATAAGATTAGATAGTGTATTCTTCATATCCTTGATGAAATGTTACTCCTTCGCAAGGTCTTCTCTGATCATTCTAAGTAAGATTTTCTTCCTATTATTTTCTATCACTACATTTTTTTCATTTTTTCTTGCATGAATTTCAATTTATAATTATGAAGTTATTGTAAAATTATAATCAATTGAATAATTTGTTTATCTCCCTATTTATTTTAATATACCACTGACTAAACTGTCACTGATACAAAAGCACATATAATTTAGATTCAATCAACAAGTCTTATAATTTAAAATACTTACTAGAAATATTAATTTGATTTTCTTCACTCTTTGAAGAAATCAATATTCAAACTAGTTTTTTATTATATTAGTATTCTGATTCAGCCTTAACAATTTAATTTTAAAATTACACTAAAGCAATAATTTTATCTTTGAGGTATACATTATGATGCTGGAAAAAATTATTGAAAAGAAACAGAATCTTATTCCTAGATAAAAGTATAGAAAAAAATTCCTAGGAAAAAAGATGTTCAAATACACTGCTTTATATGAATTCATTGTCAGTTTGAGCATGTGTTAACTAAGAGAAAAATGTCAAGACAAGCCACTTGCTCTCCTAAAGTTCTGCAATACACACATTAACTTAATAAATATCAACATTTTTATTTTTAGGATTTCACCTTAATAAACTTGGAAATACCAAGGGAATTTTAAAATTGTATTTAATATTCACTTTGTAATTAAAGTGTAATTACAAAGTTTAAAAAGGACTAAGAACTAGAATATATAATTAAATTATGCTTAAAATATTTATGTTCACAGTATATATTAACAGGGGAAAATGCTGTGTATTGGATAGCTCTTTATTACCAAGATTTGGATCTTAATATGTGGTGAATGGGTAAACATTAATAGTGACCTTAACTTTCAGCTTTAATTATTTCCCAATTTTATAAATGAATACAGCTAATACAATTAGAATTTAATACAGTCAAACAATAAATTATTTTGATTTAAAAATTTAAAAGACATGAATGAGATTCATCTATCCAATTTTAGTTTAGAGAACTCAATGTTTTCATTCAATGAAGATGTAGTTGATTATCATCCAAATGGCATTATCATACATTTCATGTCTAGAATGTGCTTACAATTTTTCTTCACTGAAGATTTAGGACCTCTGTTTTTTTAAACTATAAAATTAATATGTTATTTTTGATACAAGTCTAAAAACAATGATATGTAACATTAACACTCTGGAGACTTTGCTAAGAAGGTTGTACCATGGAATGTAAAAGCAACTGCATTATATATCAAGAACTGCTTGAGATCACTTCTAGTTAAATCCAATTACAACATTGATAAATTCAGAGAAGTTGAGAAAGAAATTGAGAAAGATAGCTATATAAGTTCTTAAATTTGATATAGAGAAAAAAGTCACAATCTGAGAAATTACCTGCAGAGCCCTAGAATAAATTCAGTGTACAGACTAATATCTAACACCATATCCTATTAAGTAAGAAGCAATTTTATTCTTAATCTTTTGATGCCAATATTGGATCCATTCCATAGAAAATGTGATAACACAAATGATTAACTTAACCAGGAAAGGGACATTCCAGGAGTAAGCAGTCAAAGCCATAATTAAGTTTGCTATGTAATTTATCATATACACTGAAGATGTGAGGCAGTGAATAAATGTCTAATACTTTTCCCCCATACACAATTCAGTACTTGGCAAAATTATAAAAAATAAATACTAAGATACTTCTTCCCTCCCCCAAAGGTTGGCATTAAAACTTTCTTTCTAATCAATTTAGATGTGTTTCCAAATATTAGGCAGCAACATTCCAAGTTGGATATGTTTGAAAAAATTTGGAATGATACTAGAGCAGGGAGCTACCCCAGACCGGACAGGTTAAAAAAAAACAAACACCTTTGGTAACATTATTTTATTTTGGCCAAAAATACACTGATCTGCATAAACATGTAACTCCTCATCTATACTGATGAGTATGCTAAGAAAATAACAAGTCTACAGCAAAGTAATAGGAGCTACAGAAAGTGATACCTGATGTAGAAGTAGACATTTTGCATGAAATTTTTATTGTCCTTCTGTTGGCCTAGTAGGACAATTTGTGAAACAGTAGGTGGTTACTATCTTACAGTCCATTAATTTTTCATTGTATTTATCATGCATGAATCCGACCTTGACAAGCAGAAGAAAATATTGGTTAGTTTTCCCAGATTCACATCGTAGACCACAGTGCCAAGGGTCTGTACTTACTTTTGGTGTTGGGCAGGAAGCAGTAGAAAGACGAGATGTAGCCTGAGCACGAGGCGATTCGGAAGGAGTAGTGCTGAGGGAAGCTGTGTCTCGTGGGAGCACCTGAACGCCACGAGAAATTATGGAGTCTGGAATCTGAACAAGGGGAATATGCATGGTTTAATAGTCTAAAAATACTAGCAGCATGTAAAATCAATACCCACACCTAACTTGTTGTTGGATGGGGACATTCTTTTCTTCTCATGTACTGTTAGTTATAAAAGTATCCAACAATTTGACATAGAATAGAAACCTCCAGATACAAAGTATTTCCCCTGGCCAAATAATATTTTATTAAACTTCTTTATGAGAGCTCTTAACCACAATTGCATTGTGGTCAGGAGTAAAGTGTTTGGCATTCATATACTGACTCTGTAATTTAATAGTTATGTATTTCCCAGATATTTTCCATTTCCCTTTCAGATTCATTTTCCTTCCTTCTTCACCCTCTTCTACTTTAAACTGACTTGTATAGATAGAATCAACAAGATATCCTGGGCTTTCTGGTTTCCAGTTGGATTTAGCCAATGGGAGGCACTGTCAGGAAGCTAAAGGAGTGGAGGAAAATAAAGTCTGGTACTTATTCCCCTGGCTTCCTCTCTACCAGGTCATTATAGGTTGGCTAGGATCACAGCCATGTCAGATGACTCTTGCTTATAGCTCTTTTCTGGATTGTAATAGCAGCTCCCTCCCTTTGCTCTATTAGGACTATCCACTATTACTAGTCCCAGGGCACTGAATTATGTCTGGTTGCTTTCCCCTAAAATCTGCCCAAACCTTTGTAAATACCATAGCCCATATTAAACTCTGCTCCATTTAAATATGTTATGACTTCTGCTGGGATACTGATGACTATATTTTTCAAACAATTGAGAAAACATTAGTTTTATTCATACCAGAAGAATATATTTTTCTAATCATCATTTCTTTTATCTAAAAAATGAAGATAATGATAGCATCTACCTCACTGGATTACTGATGAGGATTAAATAAGATAGTATATTTAAATTATCTAGCACTTCCAAGTAGTAAACAATAAATGTTGGCTACTATTATTATTAAATTATTCCTATCAATATGGTAAAGACTGATATAATTGAGAATCACCATTCTAAAAATATACAAACATAAGGGCAAATAATGTGAATTATTTATTTTAAAAATCATTAATATTTATGTTGATTATAAAATTTATTATTTGGGGCTATGCATAATTTAGTTCATGTTCTGGGCTACTAGTAATGGTATAGTTCTTCTATTACCAAAGTGAGAATGTGATGACTTTCAAGTTTTGTGCACAAGATGGGAACAAGGTGATATTCAAAGAATATACCAAGAGATAAAGGGGAAAGAAACAGACACTAAATAGATAGGGTAATCATTAGTGCTCTGAGAGAGAGCTATATCATTATTTCATGAAGATAAATACTTGATTATAGGAGTTAAAGAAAAAAGATGAATGTAAGAAAAAGGAGGCAGTGAATATGGATCACTCTGTTGAACTTTTGCATTATTTTCATTTTGGAGACATTATGAATAATGCTACATTCTTGTTAATATATCGTAATTCCCACATGCATGAATTCTAGCACATATACATATACTCGGGAACAGATATACTGTTATAGGGTATAAATACCTTCTTTTTATAAATTTCTAAATTGGTTAAGGCAATTTATGTATATCACAAGAGAATGGTAACAATTGCTCTTATTCCACAATTTACCTCTACCTAGTATTGTCAGTATTATTAATTTTCATCAAATCTGGTAAGTAGTATAGTAGTTTTACTTTTCTTTACCCTAATTATTAATGAGTAAACACATTTTCATCTTTATTAGTCATTTAGATACTCTCTTTTGTAAAGCCTCTGTTCAAGTCTTTTGCCTGATTTTCTTTTATTGGGTTCTCTTTTATTGAATTGTTATACTTTTGTATCTATTCTGAATAACTAGTCTTTTATCAGTTTTATATTGTGTAAATATATAATCGTACTATGCAGATTGTCTTCTTCCTTTATCATGTTTTTTTTATGGATATAATCTTTTTATTTTAATTTAGTTTAAGTTTACCAATATTTTCTTGTATAGTTAGTAATTTTCATGTCTTAAATGGAATCTTCCCTAAGTGACAACAGTGGAAATGGCAGAGTAGGAATGCCAAAAGTCCATCCTTCCACTAAAGAGATGAATAAACCAGCAATAATGTCAGAATCAACTTTACCAGAAATCTAGAAACTAATAAAAAGTTTACTAGTATATAACCAAGAGAATGCTTAATCAATTATGAAAAAAACTCTACTCATCCCCTAATACACAGCTCAATGAATGGCCTTGAAGACACAGTCCACAATCCTGGTAAAGGTTCTTATAAATGAAGGATAACAAACCTTATTCCAAAAAATTGTGTTTTTTTTGTTTCAACATGTCTGGTAGTTCACTGAAGGACACACTTGAAGGGCTGCCTTTATTTCCTCTGATTTGTAACACTCCCAGAGCTCAGGCAGATAACTAGAGAAAGGGGCACAGCAGTTGTCAAAACCTACTAAAGGGTTTCAGCAACATACTTGAATAAGAAGAAAAAGAATTAATGAACTTGAAGATAAATCAATTTAGAATGCCCAGTTTTAGAAACAGAAAAAGAAAGAAAAGTAAACAGAACTCAAGAAATCTAAGGAACACCAATAACTGTACTAAGATATGTGTAATGGGATTTCCAGAGGACAGGAAAAAGGCAGGGATAATATTTGAAGACATGAGGCACCCAAACTTTCCAAATTTGATGAAGACAAAAAGTTCAACAACCCCAAGATGGATAAACTCAAAGATTTCTAAACCAAGACACATTATAATCAAACTTCCGAGAGAAAAAGACAAAGATAGGATCCTGAAAACAGTAAAAGAGAAGCACTCATACAAAAGATCCTCAATAAGAATAACAGCTGATTTCTCAACAAAAACCATAGGGGTCAGTAGGCAGTGAAATGACAAACTAAAAATGGCATAAATTATATATCTGGCAAAATACTTAAAAAATAAAGGTTAATTCAAGACATTCTTAGATAAACAAAAACTGAGAGAGTTCAATGCTAGTAGACCTGCCCTACAAATAATGCTAAAAGGAGGAAGTCCTTCAGGCTGAAATGTAGACATTAGGTAGTAATTTGGAATTCATAAGAAGAAATAAACAACACTGGTATTCTGCATAGGTAAATATAAAAGTCAGTGTTGTAGAGTGTACATTTTGGTTTGTAAATCCATATATATATTTGTTGCTTATATAATTTAAAAAGACAATTTTAGTGCTAGCAGGTTTGGTTCAGTGGATAGAGCATCAGCCTATGGACTGAAGAGTCCCAGGTTCAATTCTAGTCAAGGGCACATGCTGAAGTTGCAGGCTCAATTCCCATGCAGGAGGCAGCCAATCAATGATTCTTTCTCATTATTGATGTTTCTATCTCTCTCTCTCTCTCTCTCCCTCCCTTCCTCTTCGAAATTAATAAAAATAAACAAACAAACAAATAAACAAATAAAAAGACAATTCCAGGTAAAAAGTAACCAAGAGAGCTGGAATGGCCATAATAATATCAGGAGAAATGGATATTAAGCTAAAAATATTATAAGAAATATATATATATAATGATAAAAAAGTCAATTTATCAGAATATATGACAATTATAAACTTACATGCACTTAACCAGAGCCCCACAATATATGAAGCAAAAACTGACAGTATTAAAGAGAAAAAAAAGTTCAACAATAGTAATGGGAGATTCCAATGCTCAACTTTCAATAATGGTTAGAACAACTAGTTAAAAGGTAAAAAGTAAAACAGATGACTTGAACAGTATAAATTAGACCTAACAACCATGTAGAGAACAATCAGCCTGATAACAGAAAAAATATACATTTTTCTTAAGTGAATATGGAGTATTTTCCAGGATAGATAAAATGTTAGGGAACAACATAATTTTCAGTAAAATATTAAAATCATAAAATGCATTTTCTCTGAATATAGAAAACAACACAGGAAGAAACTGGGAAATTTACAAATATGTAGTAATTAAACACATTCTTAAATCAGTGAGTCATGGAAGAAATCATAGAAAATTAGAAAATATTTTGATACAAATAAAAATGAATACATAACAGGGGGCTTCTGGTCAAGATGATGGAGTAGGTAAACATGATATAGGCATTCTCCCATACCAGTTCAAAATTATAACTAAACTACAGAATAATATAATTGAAAATGGCCTGAAATCTAGCTGAATAGAAGTCCTATAACTAAGGACAAACAGAAACCACATGGAGACTGGTAGGAGGGGCATAGACACAGAATAGGCTGATCCCATGCACACATGTGGTGGTTAAAATGGGGAAAGCTATCTTGGCTGCAGAGATATCCCCTTGAGGAGCAAGGTGTCCCAGCCCCACACTAGGCACCTCAGCCGAGGGTTACAGTGACAGTAAGAGAAGAAATCATAAGTTCTGGCTGTGAAAACCAGTGGAGAATGTGGCTGTTAAGAGTCCCAGGTGTTTCCCTTAAAGGGCCCACGCACAGATTTACTTGGACTTATTTCCTCTGAGCTCCAGGACTGAGGCAGCAACTCGAAAGGTACCAAGGATATGTGGGAAGGAATTGAATTGCATGGCATCAAGGCAAGGGCTGGTGGACCAGCTTTCTCCCAGATAGAAGTTCTGGAAGAAACTATTGTTCTTTGCAGAGCCCTCTCCCTGCAGATGCACATGGGCACCATATCTGATTTTCCATCAACCTGATTAACACTGTTCACCTTCTTCTGGTGATCCCCTGAGACGCAGCTGCACCCAACTTGTGGCTTTTCATTACAAACTAGAGACCCAGTGCACAAAAATTTGTGCACTCGGGAGGGTCCCTCAGCAGTCTGTGCTCTCTCGCAGTCTGAGACCCTTTGGGGGATGTCCACCTGCTGGCTTAGGCCCGCTCCCTGGGGGGATCAGGCCTAAGCTGCAGTCGGACATCCTTAGTGCTGCTGAGGAGGTGGGAGAGTCTCCCGCCACAACCATTGTGCTGGCAGCTGGCAGCCTGGCTTGTGGGTGAGCAGAGCTCCCCCTGTGGGAGCACAGTGACCACCAGGGGGCAGCTTCTGCATTGAGTGTCGGCCCCCTGGTCGTCAGTGTGTATCATAGAGACCAGTCATTCCCAATTGTTCTGCTGTTAGGATCCATTTGCTATGTAACCTTTTATTATATAGGATGGCCTGTCTTGGCTCATGCTACAGACTTTCCTAAATTCTCTCAAAGGTTAATAAACTACAAATAAGCAATATCTGGCTTTGACATGCACTGTATCTCTTGCTAAGTGGCCCCAGGCTCAGGACTAGAGGTAGCCAGAGTCTGTTCACAGCTTGGCCTCTCCTACACCTCCAAGACCAGCACAAGTAGCAGCCAACTGCAGATTGCTTTATGGATGGCCCCCAGCAGGGCTCAGGTAGCAGCTGACCTTGGTCTGGACCTCAAGGGAGGCCCTAGAGCCAATGTACCCTGTAGCCAGCTTCAGACCAGACTGGAGCACCACCCAACCATCTTTGCAAGTCATACACTCAAGGAGTGAATATGGTGGGCACCAGAGCCCTAATGAAGCAAGTTCTGTTCTACTGGGTAGGTACTTGCAAGCAACTCCTTTGCTATAGTCATGGCCAGTCCTCCCAGCTGATCACTCTGTGTGTCAGTTCTTTCCAATGACATGCCATGGCAATTAGGCTCAACTATAACAGGAGAGTGCATACAGTCCAAATGGGTGTACCTGGAGTACCAGGCTCAGGTGACTGGGGAGTCTGTGCCACTGGGCCTTCCAGACACCTACTTCATAAGGTCACTCTACCAAGTCTGGGAGACACAGAAATCTATCTATTAGTATATGTAAAAACAAACACAGAGACACAGACAAAATGGGAAGACAAAGAAACATGTGCCAAATGAAAGAACAGGAGACTCTCCAGAAAAAGAATTAAATGGAGGCAAGCAAACTACTAGGTAAAACAATGGTTATAAGAATTCTCAAGGAACTTGGTGAGAACTTCAACAGCATAGAAAAGGGCATATAAACCATAAAAAAAGTTCAAAATGAATATAATCAATGAAATGAATGATATACTAGAAGAAATCAACAGCAGATTAGATGAAGCAGTGGATTGAATCAATAATTTAAAAGCCAAGGTAGTAGAAAACACCCAATCAGAGCAGCAAAAAGGAAAAATAATTTTAAATGATGAGGATAGTTTAAAGGATCTCTGGAACAACATCAACTGCAACAACATCTGTATCATCAGAATATGAGAAGAATAAGAAAGAGAGCAAGGGATCAAGAACTTATTTGAAGAAATAATGACTGAAAACTTCCCTAACCTGGTGAAAGAAAAAGAGACTCAAGTCCATTGAATCTGTAGATCCCTTTGGGTAGTATTGCCATCTTCACAATGTTTTCCCACTTATTTATGTCTTTTTATGTTTTGTAATTTTCAGTCTCTTTGATGCTATTGTAAATGGTATTTTAAAAATTTTTCTTTTAAATAATTTTAATGTCAGTATATAAAAATCCAACCGATTTTCGTGGGTTCTTCATTTATCCTGCAACTTTTCTGAATTTATTAGCTCTAATAATTTTACTTCTTCCTTTTTAAATTGGATGTCTTTTATTTCCTTTTCTTGCCTAATTTCCCTGGCTTAAACTTCCAGTACAATGTTGAAAAAAAGTGTTGAGAGCAGACATCCTTGATCCTTATCTTAGGGAGAAGGTTTCAATCTTTCATCATTAAGTAGAATGTTAACTATGGTTTTTTAAAATAAATGCCCTTTAATCAGGTTGGGAAAGTTGCCTTTTATTCTTGGTTTTCTTACTGGTAAAATGCTTTTTCTACATCAATTGAGATAATCACGTGGATTTTTTCTTTGGTTAATGCATAATAATATAGTGATTATATTTCTTATGTTGTTTATATCCATGGAATAAATTTTACATGGTCATGGTTTATAATCATTTTAATATGCTGTTGGATTTAATTTCCTAGTATCTTATTTAGGATGCTTGCATCTATATTCATAAGGGATATCGGTTTGTAGTTTTCATTTTTGTATTCATTTATATTTTGTATCAGGATTACTTTATATCATTTTATGTCTTGATATTTATGGAGTAGGTTTGCCCACTTTGTTCTTGTTCTTATTCAAGAGTATCTTGATTATTTTTGGCCCTTTCCATTGACAGTCTATATAATTTTAAAAGCAGCTTGTCAATTATCTCTTTCCCTCTTTCAATTACACACACACACACAAATACACAATACATCACTTACAGATTATTAGGATTTTACTTAATACATCTGTATAGAAAAGTTTTGAGGAATGCCCTGCTGAACGATTAAAAAAGGTTTACTTCTGGGGAAATGTAAAGACAAATGAGAATGAAATAAGAGTGTGGGTCAAATGCATGTAAATCTTATTAATGTTTCATTTTTACTTTTTAATAAGTAAAATGTATTTATGCATATCTTACAATTAAAAACATTTTAGTAAAGAAAACCAATGCAAGATATAGTTTCAAAAATGAGAAGTGGTCAACACACTTAACAACTAGGGAAAGGTAAAGGAATGAGCACATCTTGCATGCAACTGATACTTAATCATTATTTCCTTAAAAAACACACCACACAGTAAAAGCAGTCATTAACTTTGAAAATTACAATCTCTCTTTGTGATAGAAATGAACAAAGTATTAACTAAAAATATAGTTTAAGCAAAAAGAAAAAATGTTTAGCTCTAATAGTCTTTAATTTCTTTAAGATAACAAGAAGCAAGAGTTATCCTGGCCAAGTGGCTCAGCTGGTTGGAGTGTCATCCTGTACACCAAAAGGTGGTAGGTTCAATTCCTGGTCAGGGCACATACCTAGGTTGTGGGTTTGATCCCCAGCCGGGGCATGAATAAGAGGCAACCTGTTGATGTTTCTCCCTCGCATTGATGTTTTCTCTCTCTCTTTTCCTTCTTATCTCTAAAAATCAATAAAAACATATTGTCAGGGTGAGGATTAAGAAAAAAGAAAGAAACAAGAACAGAGAATAGGAAAAATGAGGTGAAAAAGGTGAAGGTCTGTATCTCATCAATGTATATAAAGGAATCAACAAGGGATAAGACAAAAACTTTCCAAGGAGTAGCGAGAATCCACCTAGAGTAAGCAGAATTTGCAGTGGGTTAAGTCAGCAAAAAATGAGAAAGAGAAATGCCAAATCACTTTCAAAAGAAATAACATTCTTACTTTTAGAAACTAATCTGTATTCCTATTATCTTACACAACTATAGGGAGAAAACAATTTGTCCCAGTTGATTGAAAACTCTGTAGATATACAATTAAACAATAGAATTTTCTTCATTAATGGAACCTGTAATGGGAATACATACTTTCTTGGGAACTGTGCTGATTCTATCTATGTTGCTTTTACTGTCCTAAAGCTAATTTGATTGATAGGGTGAACACTTCTAAAAGAAGAAATAGAGAGTTATACATCAAAATCAGAATACATAGCCAAAATATCATTTTCCTTTTTGAACTCCATAATCTTTTGAAATGCCAGTAAGAATAACAGTGAAAACATACACATTTGTATTTTATGCAAGGTAAATCCATAAGTAAGCATACATTTCACCATTTGAATCATTATTTCTACCACTTAAAATTTTTTTGTTCTGAAAAATGGTTAAACTTACAGAAAAGTTGCAAGACTAATACATAAAAGATCTACTATTTGGATTTAATTTTATGTAGCTCATGAGCAAATTTATAATAATTGGAATCAATCTCCAAAAGCAGTCATATATGAAAAAGTATGGCTTCCATAGCCATAATTTGTCAATCTCCACTGGTAAGGTTTTCGGAGTCCCTGTTAACTTTGGTGGTTAGTTCTATCATATGTACACTTTCCTAATAACTTCTCTGTTAGAGACCTTTACAGACATCTCAGTGGGCAATATAGGATCTGAATAATAAAAACAGATGACATATGAATACCTAAATAGGTTCTTTCTGAAAAGATACAACATATATCCTTAAAGTCTATGATTAAACATAATGGAAATTTTACTAAAGAACAAAGCTATCATACCTATCTTGCATTCAAGGTATTTTCTTCTGACAAATCATTTGTAAAATTCTTGTGTACAAAATTGATTAAGTGGGTTTTCATGACCATAAGAGAAGTATATGTTAGCTGGTTAAGTGTTATAGCTAATAGGATTGCTGGTAGTATGTACAATGACCTATCCTAAAAAAGAGCTCTATCAGTGACTTGCATAAAAGCATGGTTAATATCGCTGTAGGTGACAGAGCTAGATAAGACAGTAAATATACTTAATGGCCAATATAGATTTAAAAAAAGATCTCCTCAGGCTAGACTCATCAGTTGAATGTAGGAAAATAAAATGGAAAAAAAATTCATTGATTTTTAGAGAAGTAAAGTGAGAGGGAAAGAGAGAAACAGCTGTGTGAGAGCAAAACATTGATCAGTTGCCTCCGGCATGTCCCCCACCAGGGATCAAGCCCACAACCCAAGCATGTGCCCTGACCAGTAATCGAATCAGAAATTTTGCGATGCCTAACCAAGCCACATCGGCCAGGGTACAAAATGAAATTTAACAAGAATAAGACCTGAATTTAGATTAAAATAAGTGATACAAAAAAAACACAAGAACTTCTGATATATCCTATATAATAGAGGTAATATGCAAATTGACCATCACTTCAACACACAAGATGTCCACCCCCATGCGGTCAAAGATGGCCATCCCCATGTGGACACAAGATGGCAGCCACAAGATGGCTGCCGCAAGATGCCCTGCAGGGGAGGGCAGTTGTGAGCAATCAGGCCAGTAGGGGAGGGCAGTTGTAGGCAACCAGGCCAGCAGGGGAGGGCAGTTGGGGGGACCCAGGCCTGTAGGGGTCCCAGATTGGAGAGGGTGCAGGCTGGGCTGAGGGACATGCCTCCCCCACCCCTGTGCATGAATTTTGTACACTGAACCTCTATTATATATATCACACACACTGTGATTTTGTCTACACAGTAAATATATAAAGTATAACTATAACCTATCTTTTTTATAAATGTAAAAATTTAAATATTCATATGAGTGTTTCTTTACAAGGACTATCTCTACTTACTAAAATTACAGATGAGAAACTGAACCTTAAATCTTGAGTAATTTGCCCCAAATGTTAAGTGGTAAAGTCAGGGCTTATATATAGTTTATCTGATTTTAAGTTGCATAATTTTACATTATTCCACACTGCTTTGTATGCCTCAGAGTGGGAGCCAGCTGAGGGAAAACTGTGATTTTTCACAATTAGATGCTCCCTTTTAAAAATTAATTTTTAAATTTTACATTAGTAAAGCTTGTAAAAATCAGCCAAATAGTTCATAGAGTTGTTGCAAATGACTGTCTCATGTAGAGATCTAAAACATTGACACTAAACCTGGGCATTCATAACCACTGAGGCTCATTGATGAAGTTAGTTCCAGATAAGTATTCACAGAGTTAACACAACTTCTTTAGGAGCACTAAGGACATTAAAACCTTCCTTTTAATCGTTTTCTGCTGCGAATTTCTTCTTTTTCATTCTTTTCTATGGATGGTTAGGTCTGTAGAAATAGAACATTATACTCCTTGATTTATAGCTCTGATAATCATTTGTCAAAGGAAGTGTAAGTCTACTTACAAAACTGAATTATCTGTCAAAAGACCATAATGACTACTTACAAGGGATTATTAAATATCAATTAATAAATAATAAGTTCCTAGTGATGCCATATGAGGCCATCCAGTTAGAATACTTAAATAGCCATTTTCAACTAGTTTCTCCAGAGAATGAAATCCTAGTAATAAAAGGAATCCACCATATGTAATAACTAGTGGCCTGGTGCACAAAATTTATGCATGGAGGGGGGGAGGAGGGTGTCCCTCAGCCTGGCCTGCACCCTCTCCAATCTGGGACCCCTTGGGGGATGTCCGACTGCCGGTTTAGGCCCAATCCCACAGCCTGGTCCCCAACTGCCCTCCCTGTCAGCATGCTTTCCCCAAACTGCCCCTCCTGCTGGCCTGATCATAGCCAACTGCCCCCTACTGCCAGCCTGCTCTCCCCCAACTGCCGCCCCTGCTGGCCTCCAACTGACACCCCCCTGCTAGCCTGCTCACTGCCAACTGCTCCCCTTGCAAACCTGCTTGCCCCCAACTGGCGCCCCCTGCCGGCCGGATGACCCCCAACTACCCTTCCCTCCTGGCCTGATCGCCTCTAACCACCTCTGCCTTTGGCCCTGCCACTATGGCTTTGTCTGGGTAGTGGCCACAGAGCCGGCTGGGGTAACCAAGGAAGGCAAGTCGGCTGGAGAGGAAGCCAAGCGTCCTGCACCTGCTCTCTGGCCAGCTGTGGCAACCAAGGAAGCAAAGCCTCTGGCACCTGCTCTCTGGCCAGCTTGGCTCCGTGGCTCCGGTCAGCTCTTCCATCTTTGTCATGTCACTTTGCATATTCCCTCCTTATTGGCTGTGGGTGCCACCATCTTTATAAAAAAGTGATGGTTAATTTGCATATTACTCTTTTATTAGATAGGATTCCTTTTCCAGGCATCTAGAATGGTACTAGGTATGTGCAATCCTTGAGATTACTAAAAATACAAAAAGAGCCACGCCAGAAGGGGTCAATAGGGAAAAATAGGGGACATATGCAAAACTTTCAACAATAAACGTTTTAAAACAAAGAGCCATTAAAATAATTTTCAGTGTAATAGTATAAAACTCAGACGTTAATAACTTAAAACTTTGGTTATGAATATAAAACTTCCAAATACTTTATTTTGAAAACCAGAATGATTATTACAGTTGTGGTTGTTCTATAAGATGAGAATACAAAAAACAGTCCTGGATCAAGGTTCATATATTTTCGAATGTTTATAATTTATAACAAAGCTATATCTGGAAAATTCACATGCTAGTTGTCAAATGAAATTCATTAGTAATTTTAATAACCACTATTTAAGTTTTCCACTTGTCCTTTGACTAAGTCGTTTATTTTCAATCAGGTAGGGCTTGTTGAATATAAAGATTAAAGTCTTCATTTTGGTAGTGTATCTCCCAAGAAACTACTAGTTCCCCACCTATCCCTTCATACCCCCTTCCCCAAATTCTGAGTGCTGGTTCTCCCTAAATATTTAAAGCCAAAATTTACTTCAGTACTTCTTTCCTCTCAGTTTATATCCATATTAGGGAGATGTGTGCATGTGTGTGTGTATGTGTGTATATATATACACACATACACACACACACACACAGAGTGGTCAGATTATTATGACCACCTGACAGTTGTAGGCAAATTAGCTATTTCACGCTGAAGTTGCTAAAGGACCAGACCTTTATAAATAGGGAAGCAGGTTGTTTACCATGACATAGAAGTGATTTTTTTCTGAAGATATGGGTAAGCAATTTGATTTCACAGTCTTTGAATGTGGGAGACACACACATACACACATACACTGAGTGGCCAGTTGATTATGACCACCCTTGACATTTGTAGGCAAATTAGCCGTACAATGCATCTTATGGGACATGGAAGCTGAAGGCCTGTTTGAACACCTTTGCTGTCTGTAGTTACCAAGATAAAATGTCTCTAATTTGTACAGGAACACAGGATTAGATAGTAGAGCATTGGGAAAAAGTCATGTGGTCCGATGAATCACATTTTCAGTTACATCATGCAGATGGCAGAGTGAGAATCGGGTGGAAACAGCATGAAAGCATGCACCCCACATGCATGAGTACAACCCTTCAACCTGGTGGGGGCAGTGTTATGATTTGGGCCCTTTAATTCATATGGAACAACGTCTGAATAGCACAACATACCAAAGTATCGCTGCTGATCAAGTTCATCCTGTCATGTTGATGGCATATCCTAATGGAGATGGCTTCTGCCAACAAGACAATGCTCCATGCCACGGTGCTCATATTGTGCAGGAGTGGTTCCAAGAACATGAGGGAGACTTTACTTGCTCAAGTGGCCCCCACAATCACCAGATCTCAATCCAATTGAGCATTTGTGGGGCAAAGTTAAAAGAGCCATCAGGCAGCTGGTTTCACAACCATCAAATCTCACAGAACTGGACAGTGCTAATCATCAGGCATGGTGTCAGATTCCTCACATCACCTTTCAACATCTCGTGGAGTCAATGCCAAGAACTGCCACAGTATTGAAGGCAAAAGGTGGCCCAACTAAGTTCTGATGGGGTGGTCATAATAATCTGGCCACTCATGTTCAAATGTATTTCTTGTTCAAAGGGTTCAAAGGCTGTTAAATAGTGTTGTTTACCCATATCTTCAGAAAAAAATCAATTCTACTGTGTGGTAAACAACCTGTTTCCCTATTTATAATGGTCTGGCCTTCTAGCAACTTTAGCACAAAATTATAGCTAATGTGCCTATAAACGTCAGGTGTTCATAATAATCTGGCCACTCAGTACACACACGCACACACACACACAAGACACTAGAGGCCTATTGGATGAAAATTTGTGCAAGAGTAGGCCTTCCTTCCCTGGGCTGCTGGCACTGGTTTCCCTCCAGCATCGGGACCAGGGCTTCCCTTCCTTTGGCCGGCTGCAGGCACCCGGGACCCCCGGCCAGCTTCCCCTAGGCTGGGCCCCGGCTTTGTCAGGAAGGATGCCTGGAATGACGTCAGGAAGACATTAGGTCTATGTGGTCTAATTAGCATATTGGCCTTTAATTAGTGTGCGTATATTTCAGAGAGGAAGGGAGAGGGGGAGAGAGAAACATCAATGAGAAACATTAATGATAGAGAATAATGAATCGGCTGCCTCCTGCATGCCCCACTACTGGGGATTGAGCTCACAAACTGGGCTTGTGCCCTTGACCAGAATTGAACTCAGGACCCTGTAGTCTGCAGGCTGATGCTCTATCCACTGAGCAAAACCAGCCAGGGCACCATCAGTCACTTTTAGAAGAAATCCTGTGCCACCTTTCCCATCTACCTGCCTATCCCACCCAGCCATCTGCACACTGCTGTTTCAGACATTTCATGGGAATGGGACCATACACAATGGGCATTTTGTGACCAGCTGCCTAACTTGGGTGTATACCTCGGAGTGGCAGGTTGCAGGGTCCTGTGTGACCGATATTAATCATTTGAGGAGTGGCCGCACAATTTCCATTCCAATAGCAGTGTGTGAGGGCTCGGATTTGTCCACATCCTCGCCAACACTAGCAATCATGTAACTTTTAGTTCTAGCCTCCAAGGTGACCTCAGAGTCCCGATGAAGCATTGCTGTCTAGAGCATTAATCTATGCTTTTCAATTCAGTTTTAAAAGTGGATGTTGTTTAAAATGTCTGCATAAACATGCCTATTGGTAAGTTCTCGCTGCTCAGGATTTGCTGTGACACAGCTTGCAAGGGCTAAGTCTGCCCGAGGCCAACCTCACACCCTGGCTGCCTGGTCCTGTCTGGTACTGGAGAA
>PVJC01014640.1:0-36091 GCA_004026665.1 Murina feae
TAAAAAATTTAAATATTAAATTAAGGTATGAATACTGTATATCATCACTGTGCTGGTTTTGATGGTTAGCACAGTTTCACCTAATCTAATAAAAGTAATGTTGAAATTGACCATTTCTCCGGGATGTCTAAGCCATGCCCACCAGGCAATCAGAGCAGCTGTATGCAAGTTAACCCAGCCAAGATGGAGGCCAGCACTCAACGGAGCTAAGAGTAAACAGCAGGCTTCCATTGCACCAGGAGTAAACTGTCTGCCTAGGCCGGCTGGGCTTCTCTCTGCTCATGGCAACATAGTTGCAATTATAGAAGCCACAGAGGTGAAGCCAACAGGAAGCTTCGTTACCTGCCTAGGCCTCAGCTTAAAGCAACAGTATTTCAATTATAGAAGATAAATAAACCCCAGAAACCTGCTTCCAGCCAGCCTTGCTGGGACGTTGGGTCAATGGGAGCTGTGGGCAGCCTGAAAGCCTGAAAACGGCCCTCAGCCCTACACCCAGGCTGCCCAGGCACCCCAGTAGGTACTCGAACCCTGAAGGGACTGGGTAACCTGAAAATGGCCCTCAGCCCCACATTCAGGCTGCCCAGGCACCCAGTAGGGACTCAAACCCTAAAGGGACTGTGGGCAGCCTGAAAACGGCCCTGAGCCCCTCACCCAGGCTGGCCACACCCCAATGGGGTGAGGGTCCACACTGGGGGGCTTTGCCAACCTGCAAACAGCCATTAGCCCCTCACCCAGGCTGGTCAGGCACGCCAGCAGGTGGATATCCCTCGCGGGGTCCCAGACTGCAAGAGGGCACAGGCCGGGCTGAAGGACCTCTCAAGGGCACAAATTTTTGTGCACCGGGCCCCAAGTATGAGATAATTTGACTGATATAACTTACAGATTATTGGCACTTTAGATGGTACTCTGTAAAAATATCTTTGACTCTTTGAGTAGTTAAATATGTTTAATGAAAATAAGGTGACTGCCTTTCTGGGAAATGTCTGTGTTTGCATGAGCGTCATTAGGGATGTGCCCATGAGACTCTTGGAAGTAGAGCTCTGGCTTTCTATTTTCAGCTCACTCTTTGCTGGAAGCAGCCCAGTGCATTCCCTATGAGACCCTGAAACTCAGTGAGCTATTAGTATTCGATGTGAGGATGCCTAACTTTCTCAATTGGGCAGAGAATTGTGGGTTAGCTGGAACCTGTCTGTTGGAGAGTGATTGGCTAGCATTACATCTGTTGGTTCAAGAAATGAAAGTTGGGCAGGTATCCATACAACTGCTTCTCAGCATTTGTGAGCATTACATCTTTGTAGTGCCTGATGCAGTAGTAACTTTCAGTGTTTAAAACGTGTATCGTACTTTTACTCCAGCAAGACGGTGATCTTCCAGAAGGAGCTACTGTCCCTGCTTTGGGATTATCAAATAAAGCTGTCTTTCAAGGTAAGGCTGAGAAAAATTATGTAAATCTACTTACACACTTGTATAACATGTATTTAATATTCATTATAGCCGGTATGTTTTTTAAAATCACAACACACAGCCCTAACCAGTTTGGCTCAGTGGATAGAGCATCGGCCTCCGGACTGAAAGGTCCCAGGTTCGATTCTGGCCAAGGGCATGTACCTTGGTTGTGGGCACATCCCCGGTGGGAGGTGTGCAGGAGGCAGCTGATCGATGTTTCTCTCTCATTGATGTTTCTAGCTCTCTATCCCTCTCCCTTCCTCTCTATAAAAAATCAATAAAATAAATTAAAAAAATAAAATAAAATCACAACACACATCTGTCTCCTTTTTTACATATTTTGTGATAAGTACTGTGTACACATGCAGACCCTGAAATGGTGTCATGGAGCACTACAACCATGGATACTAGTATGGGTAGCTGAAAGAATGTTCCATGTTTTACGAACTTGGGAAATACTAGGTCAAAGGAAAAGGAAGGAATCCTTATGGAACCGACTAGTGCTCCTGGAAGCACATTGGAAAACAGTGGAGTGGCAGAAACAGAAGCACCGTTGGCTTTATAATCACGTGGATATTACTCTGAATTACAGTACTTTGAAGTATCACTACTTGCTAACTGGTGGCCTTAATATTGGAACATGTGTAGGAGACATAAAGTCAGTGACTGTCTTCATGATGTTATATATTTCTTTTAAACTAGGAGATAGAATGCCTCAGCCCTCTGAGGAAGAAGAGCTGATAACGAGGGCAGGTTTTGAGACTCATCAGATGGTCTTTCAACCCTCCATACTTTCTGGTAAGAATTCACAAAAAGATGATTTAATAGAATCATTATTACTCGTATTTGCCACTACTGACCTAAATAAGTGCTCTAGCATTTGCTTCTTTATTTGCATGGAAATAGAAAAAATGATTGCAGTGCTATAAATTTATTGTAGAACCTCCCACTGAGGATCAACTTTTGCAGAATACATTGTGGCCTGAAGTTCAAAAACTGTGAGTTAAACTGTTAGCAATTTGGTCTGATTCTGTCATAACTCGTAATTCCCACCCATCCCCAACTTGATTTTTCTCCTTTGTTTTCCTCTTACCTACATTTCCCTCCTCCCTGCTCTAAAGATTTTTTAGTGGCTTTCCTAATAGGTGAGACTCAAACTTCACATAGATTTTTATATTACTATGTCTTTATTTACTAGGTTTGTTTATTGGTCTTAATTTTTAATAACATATATTTATGTATCTTCCACTTTAAAAAAAACTTTAGATTTGTTATTTTGTTTGTCTTTTTTTCCATTGTTGGTTCCCTATCAAAACCTTTCCATGGTTTATTATTTATTGTACTGGCTGCCTGGTGGTGAAAACTTGTGTTTTTTTGTTTTTCCTTTTTATTTTTGTTAATCCTTACCTGAGATATTTTTTCCATTGATTTTTAGAGAGAGTGGGAGGGAGGGTGAGAGACACAAAGAGAGAAACATCACCGTGAGAGAGACATATCTATTGGTTGCCTCCTGCCCGTGCCCCAACCAGGGCTGGAGATCAAGCCTGCAACCTAGATACTTTCCCTTTATTGGAATCAAAGCCAAACAAGCCAAGGCTTTCTTTTTTCTTCTTTTTTTAATTCCTCACCCGCGGACATGCTTAGAGAGAGAAACATCAGTGCGAGAGAGAGCATTGATTGGTCACCTTCCATGCAATCTATTGGGATCGAACTTACAACCTAAGAATGTGCGCTCACTGGGAATCAAACCCACAGCCTTTCAGTGTATGGGGCGATGCTCAACCATTTGAGCCAACTCTCGCCGTCCAAACCTTGTATTTTAATCTTATTGTTTGAGTAAGTTGTGTTACTTCTAGGACATTGGCATTTTTCTACAGTCTCTGTTTTTCCCCCAAATGTTTGCCTGGGCAGAAATATAATTTCCTTAAAAGAACTGTATGTTAACTAGAGAGGTTGGTGTTATTCTTTTCACATTTTAAAACTTGTAGCATGAGGATATTTACTAACACAGGGGTCATGTATTTTCTCGTTTTAAATTTTAGATATGGACATGGTTACGAGTTGTTTTGTGTTGCTTGTAACAACTCAAAGACTCTCCTTGCTTCAGCTTGTAAGGTAGGGGATTTTACTTTTTTACTCTACTTCGTCACAGGTATTTGAGTCGTGAGATTGGTAGTATTTTAGTCAGAACACAGTGTGAATGACCTCTGGTGCCTGCTTTTTCTGAATCTTGTTATCTCAGTCTCTTTCTGTTTCATCAAAATCTTGCAGTTGAATTTTAAGTCTGTTTCAGGTGCACATTTTTAATCCTAAATACTTGATTTGAACTGATTTATGCCCCTACTCAAAAATTCGTATCTTAATATGAGACCTAAAAATATAATACATTAAAAATAATTTGAATCCCAGAGATACGGGAATGAGAAGGTGAAACTCGAGGGAGGGCACTTCATCTGATGGTTTCTCGAGGACACTCTTAGTATGGACTTAGCTGAATGGAGCTCCTTCGCCTGAGTCCCGGTGAGGCTGCTCAGCTAGCCCCCACATGCCACTGCAGAATAGTGCACTCCAGACATTTGCCTGGGAGACCGGCCGATCTTGAACTCACTGTTGATAATCTATCCATGTGCTGTGGTGTGAAATAATGTTTATGGAGATTGTCTGAAGAGTCTCACACCCACATATTCCTCTGACTTTTCTAAAATGTATTTACTTGTTTTAAGCATGATGATGAGAGCTGCCCATCTGGATGGCCCACTGTCCCTGCCTTTGCTGTGGCTTTTTGCCACTGGTCAGTATTGAGAGATGGTTGTGCCCTCCTGTTCCAGCCTCTTGCTTATCCTCTCTGTGAAGGTGGTACTAGCAGTACTTATGTTATGGGGGCCTGTGGGAAGAATGGGCTTAGTAGCAGGGATAGTTGTGCTGCTACTGAGCAGCTAATTTGTCTTCAGCTTTGGGCACTGTCAATCGTAGATAATTATTCCCAGTGTCTTTTCATTTTCCTAAGAGTATTTTTCACAGAGCAGAAGTTGTATGATCTGATAAAGTCTAACTTACCAATATTTTTCATATTGGGTTGTGTTTTTTTGTGTGTGTTTTAACACACGTTTAGTGCTGTAAATTTCCTTCTAAGCATTTGTTTTTGAGGCATTCTACAAATTTTAATATGTTGTGTTTTCATTTTCATTCATTTAAAAATACTTTCTAATATTCCTTTGATTTCATCTTTGACCTATAGTTTATTTTGAAATGTAGTATTTAGTTTCTATATGCCGAGCTTTTCCCAATTATCTTTCTGTTGATGATTTCTAATTTCATTTCATTGTGGTCAGAGAACAAATAGGATTTGAATCTTAAACTTTAATTTTGGTAAGTTTCCGTTTTCATTTTGGAAAGAATGGATTCTATTTTTGTTAGGTAGAGTGTTCTGAAAATATGAACTAGGTCAGATTGGTTGATGGTATTGTTCAAGTATTTATCCTTTCAGTTTTATCAAGAATGGCATTTTGAAATCTCTCACTATAATTGTGCACTTGTCTTTTAATCCTTGCAATTCAGTCAATTTTTACTTTATGTATTTTGAAATTATAGTAAAAATATTTTGATTGTTAGATTTTCTTGATTAATTGGATCTTTAATTTCTGGTTATATATTACGCTCTCAAATTTACTTACTATTCATATTGTCACTCTAGCTTTCTTTTGAATTGTGTTTGAATTATATATCTTTTCTATCATTTTACTTTTCAGCAAACCTATTTTCTTTTATTTCAAGTGGGTTTTTGGGGGCAGCTTATAGTTGGGTCTTGCTTTTTTACTCATCTTGATAATCTCATTTTAATAGGGATTTTATTAGACCATTTACATTTAATGTCACAATTTATATGGTTGGACTTAAATCTGTCATCTTACTATTTGTTTTCTACTTGATCCATCTATTTCTTTTTTTTAAAATATGTTTTATTGATTTTTTACAGAGAGGAAGGGAGAGGGATAGAGAGTTAAAAACATCGATGAGAGAGAAACATCGATCAGCTGCCTCCTGCACACCCCCTACTGTGATGTGCCCACAACCAAGGTACATGCCCTTGACCGGAATCGAACCTGGGACCCTTGAGTCCGCAGGCCGATGCTCTATCCGCTGAGCCAAACCAGTCAGGGCAATCCATCTATTTCTTGTTCCATTTTAGTTATATTGGATTAATTGATTACTTTTTATGGTTTTACTTTATTTCTTCTGTTTGGTTAGTAGATATAACTTTTTGTTTGGTTATTTTATTGGTTTTACATTTTACAGTATACATCTTTAACTCACCACATTACCTTGAAGTAACATATTGTTACTATTTTTGTTTTGACCAGTTATCTTTTATAGAGATTTAAATAATAATAAAGTTCTCATTGTATATCATTTGCCTTATGCCTAAATGATATTCTTTAACATTCTTTGTAATGCACTTCTGCTAGTCATGAATTTTTTTTTCAGGTTTTGTTTGGAAAAAGTAGATTTCTTCATTTTTGAATGTTATTTATGGTGGCTAAAGAATTGTTGGTTTTTCTTTTGTATATTAAAATGATGCTCCATTTTCTTCTGACTTGTTTCTCACAAGTCCACTATAATTTGTCTTTGTTCCTTAGTAATGGCTCTCCCCCTTCCCCCCCCAACTGCAATTTCATATTTATTGCTGGTTTTAAACAGTTTAATTATTGTTTGTATAGTTTTCTTCATGTTTCTTGTGCTTGGGTTTTCTTGAACTTCTTGGATCTGTAGGCTTATTCTTCTTACCCTTTTTGGGGATTCTAGTTAAACCTGTGTTTAACTGCTAGAAGCTGTCATAAAGTTCAGTGATGCCCCTGATAATTCTGTCTCTCAGGGATGAGTGTTTCTTGTTTCTAGATAGCTCAGTTTTGGAGTGCCATTGTTTTCATTTACTTGGTCCAGATTTTTAATTTTTCACACAGGAGAGTAAATCTGATCCTTGTTACTCCATATTGACTTGAAGTGAATGTCTTTAAACTGAGTTTCATCTCTGTCCTACAGGCAGCTAAGAAAGAGCATGCAGCCATCATTCTTTGGAATACTACCTCTTGGAAACAGGTGCAGAATCTGATTTTCCACAGCCTGACTGTCACACAGATGGCCTTCTCACCTAACGACAAGTTCTTACTAGCAGTTTCCAGAGATCGGACCTGGTCACTGTGGCGAAGGCAGGACACAATCTCGCCTGAGTTAGGTAAAAACAGTTTCAGATTGGGAAGATGAGTAGGAAGACGGTTCTATCCATTTTGTCCACCTTGAGCAGCTGTTGGGTGAAGAAAAGGAAAATATATTAACAGGTGAAAGGCAGTCTCACTGTTGTGCAGTCTTTCAAAATTCTGTAGTAACTGAAGCAGATCCGACCTTCCTTGTAAAAGGAAGTGTTAAGTGCAGGTGGCCTCTGGGTTGACTTCCTTGTGATTATGTAGTCAGTATGTCATGTGTTCAGACATCTCAGTGAAGGAAACAAAATCTGTGGTTATATGGTTATAGAATGCCACCATAAAACCAAATGGACGGTATAGTCCAAGCTAGGAATTTATGGGATAGGAATAATGAAGGTACAGTTAAATATGAAACTTAGAAGGACTGTTATCTTTACCCTTTCTTACCCACTCTTGTCACTGGTCGCTGGGAAGGGTGTTTTAGGCTTCCATCTGTGGATAACATGGCCCCTGGGCAAGGTGTTAACACATCTACCTGCATTCTCTACTGAGCCTGATATAAATTGAAAAAAAAGAAAAGAAATAAAAGCTTGCGTACTTTCAGCAGTGGCCATTCCTCTTTCCCCAGTTTCTTTGGGTAAAATCTTGAGAGCATTTAAATGTCTGTTGTTTACTTCTATTTTAAATTTTTCCATTGACGCAGTCAGCGTGCAGTTTGATCTTGTGATCATTCTAGCCCCTTAGTTTCTTGTCTTTTAGAGACTACCAGGGACTGTGACACAGACTCGGCAGTACGTGTGAGAAAATACTGGATGCTCCTACAAATAACTAGTGACTTCTAACATGCAACTTTTACTTTTTAAAAAGTTAAAGTGATACCAGTAACATATCCATTAATTTTCTGTATCTTTATGGATTATGGATTAATAGATACATTCTTTCCTCGTCATTAGCAGTTATATGTCTTGGGTTTAGTCCATTTAAGGACTAGACATTAGCTTACATTTAAATCCTACAAGGGAAAATATTTATTTTAAGTTTGGGTTTTTAAATAATCACTTATTGGTGCATTAATCTTTTTTCCATAGCTTAATGTGCAAATATGGCTTCTTCCTAAATAAGGTTGTGTTGCTTCAGGCTTCTTCCATAGGCATAAACTGGACCTTTAGCTAAGTGCCTGGAAGATATTTGTCATTAATCACTAGAGAGCAGCTAGTCAATATAACTCATTCCCTACTAGAAAAATAGCAGTATTTCCATAGCCTTCTGGCAAGGGGTCAGCTGCCTAGCTGTTGTCTGTTGCAAAAGTCAGCATTTGGAAATTGAATACTAAATTGCATGATGTACAAGGCACTTAAACATAGCTTTTTAACAGGCAAAATGCCAGCATTCTCTGCTTTGTGAGTAGTATATGTGTTTCTTTCAGACCCAATTTTCAGTCTCTTTGCCTTCACCAACAAAGTCACTGCTGTGCACAGTAGAATTATTTGGTCTTGTGATTGGAGTCCTGATAGCAAGTTTTTCTTCACTGGAAGCCGAGACAAAAAGGTAATTTTTTGTAACTTAATAGTTTTCAAATGTAAATTAATATTGTTATAGGTATGTTTGGATAGAAACCACATAATCGTGACTTTCTGATACAACTTTTAAAAACCGATTTATATATTCCCTGTGTGTTTTTCATATATATGTATATAAAAAAGTATTTTCTTGTTAAATGCTATATAGTACATTTCTCTGAAATCTCAAATATGAGAAGACCTTTCTGACATGGCCTGCATCAGGTGGCCCCAGTGGGAGAAAAGTAATAAATGAAGTGGATCAAGACTAAGAAAGTAGGAGAGCAGGAGCCAGGGGGCAAGGGGCATATGGGGAAAAAGTTTCCACTTTTCTTTTTCATGTATTTATGAATGAAATATTTTCTATAACGAATGACTACTACCTTTTCATCCAGTGGTGAGAGTGGAGTGTGTGTGTGTGTGTGTGTGTGTGTGTGTGTTCGCTCCAACATTTCCAGAAGCCAGAGTAAGGTAGCTAGCAGTGGGTTCTTGACCAGGACCCTTGCCCTTGTTCTCTGGGGCATGTTCACCTGGCTCCTGGTCTTTCCTCTGTTTTGTACTCTTGATTTCCTTTTCCTGTAGTGCTTGCAGACCAGGGAGTGTTTCCTCTCCCTGCCCTTGCCTGTCCTAGTCATGGTACTAATTACTAAAGTTCAGGGCCAGTGTGGGCAGTGAGACACTGACATGTCAACCCCTGAAACGCTTTCCCTCAGACCTTCAATTCTGTTTACTCCTATTTAATTCTTCCCTGGCATTTACTTCCTGTGCTCTGCTAGCTGCCCAAGAAGCAGGGCTGTCCTGCCCTCCACAGTCACGCCTAGTAGCAGATGGCCCAGCTGTGGCTCCCAGAGATATGCCAGGGCTGAAACAGACAAGGCATCATCTACTGCACATGCTCAAAAATGCTCTTTCACTTGCTTGGGCAGAGCCTTCTACTTGTAATCTTGCATTTTGCACTTATTATCCGCTTTACTTCCCTCTCCCACTTCTTTTTGACTCATCACACCCTCTTCAGGCGTAAGCTTCCAGGGAATCCTTATGTCTTATGTAGGTTATCCTCAAGCTTACCCCATAGCTGATGCCCTGAGTGGTCGGTGATGCAGAGGAAGAGCCAGGGACTTGATTGGTCTCTATACATTTTGTGGTAACTTCTTGGGCAGGTGCCTGAGCCCTCAGCGAGGACATGATCAGTTGAATCTCGCTGGATTAGAACTTCTGAGTGTGAAGAGCATGCCAGGTCACCTCCTGGCAGGGACAGTCCATCTTTGGGCAGCACATGTAGGTAATTGAGGTCTGCAACTTGTGTCTGCTGCACTGTGGCTTCTCTGTGGTGCTTAAAGTGCTCCTCAGTCCTGGAACACACATGTAAATGCTGAAATTTTTTGATGTCAGAGCAGCTATTTTGCATATCAATGTTATTGAAACTCTCTGATGCATTGCTGAGAACCTTGCAAAGAGAAAGCTTTACAGAGTCTGATCTGTTTGTGTTAGGTGGTTGTCTGGGGTGAGTGCGACTCCAGCGATGACGCCATCGAGCACAGCATCGGCCCCTGCTCCTCCATCCTGGACGTGGGTGGGTCTGTGACAGCCGTCAGCGTCTGCCCGGTGCTTAACCTGTCCCAGCGGTTAGTGTCTGCCAGGGCTTCCTTGTATATTTTCTTTAAGGAGATCACTTGGCTTCAGTGTGGAGCCCTCCTACACTTATGGGCTCTCAGCTGCTCAGCTGATATTTTTTCATAATGTTTGTTTCTCATAAGAATTTTTAAATTGGTAGAACTTGCTGATATTCAAAGTGGTGAAAGGGAAGTTGGGAGTGTGGCTCAAAGGTTCTTATTTCACCAAATTCAGGACTGTGGTACTTTCTGTGCAGTAAGTGTCTTCAGCAGAATGGGGGCCCCTGCAGCTGGCCAGGGAAACACTGGTTCTTGGGCTTTGCCAGTGGAGGACAGAGGTAAAACTGTGGGCACCCTCGGTGGAGAGGAGGCCCCTTGAGGGCACAGTAGAGCAGGGCCCCATATTCTGGGCTGGTGGTTTTAAACAGGCCTTTGTAGATGTGGGGTGGTTGAGAACGCTGAGGAGCTACTTTAGAGTGATCGTGGACATAACAGAAATTCTTACTAAATTAATAATTGCCTTCCTTCCCTCCCTCCCTCAAAAACAGATATGTTGTTGCAGTAGGGTTAGAGTGTGGAAGGATTTGTTTATACACCTGGAAAAAGACTAACCAAGTTCCAGAAGTAAATGACTGGGCCCCCTGTGTGGAAACAAGCCAGAGGTATTTTCTTCTATTTTTTGCTTCCATCAGACTAGATAAAAATCATGAAATCTTTAGTGGCACATTTTACGCCATGTTTGCATGGAGGAGGACACAGATCTGTATTTGTACCACTGAGTGGTAACCTTGTGTTGTGTGGTGCATCTCTTGAAATTGATGTTTGTTAACTTTATTTTTAAGAGTTTGCTTGACCAAATTACTTGTGTGCATATTATCTTTCAGGTTACACTTTTAAAGTTCATCTCCAAATGACTTAACTGTTTTCAGTAATCAAATCCATCCTCACGCAAAGATGAGTTGGCACTGATTGTACTCAAGTCATAGTTTGTATGATATTAAACTGTGGAAGCATTGAGGCACAGCAGCACTGTGGAGATGCGTGTGCCCTCCCAGAGGGGCCCCTCGCAAGGGCTCAGTCATGTGGTGGCATAGTCTCTGGTGCGCTGATTTTAAATGTCTCAGACTTCAAGATTAACCTGTAGTCCTGCCTTTGAACCTGAGAGTGCATCAGGTGACAGGAACATTTGGTATTTGAAAGTCTAATTTATGTGCTCTGTTATTTTCACGTTTACTGCCTTAAACTATAAGTCTTTTACTTTATTCCTTCTTGGTTTGGATGCCTAATTTGCAGGGTAAATTTATAGAGGATATATTCTCATAGAGATTTATTAATAATCTATGTTTGGGAGCATTGTAGGTCTGCCTTGGGGATGGGGATGATCAATATGAACATCTTGCTCAAGGTCATGCACTTGAAGATCACATTAAAGACCAAGATTGTTTCACTGGGCAGTTTATTAAATCATTTACTGTCCTTCCTTGCCTAATAGTAAATATGTTAATAAGAGCCCATCCATGTCATAGGGGTCTCAGAAGAATAAAATAATCTAGAATATGTTGCAAAGTTGAAATTCTTAAAGAAACACATTCAGTAAAGTTATCTGAAAGGCTGATCTTAATAGCCATGTCATGAATTCCACTGATCATTAAAACAAAATTTGACGGAGTCAGTATTCATTTCTTGCACTTTAATCAGTAATTAAGTAAAAGATGTTTTTAAGGTTAGAATAAAATTAAAAAATTAGTGATGTTATTTTAAAACCTGTACATTGTGCACTGGCCGGTTAGGCTCAGTGGATAGAGCGTCGGTCTGTGGACTCAAGGGTCCCAGGTTTGATTCCTATCAAGGGCATGTACCTTGGTTGCGGGCACATCCCCAGTAGGGAGTGTGCAGGAGGCAGCTAATCAATGTTTCTCTCTCATTGATGTTTCTAACTCTCTATCCCGCTCCCTTCCTCTCTGTAAAAAAATCAATGGAATGTATTTTTGAAAACAAAAAACTGTACATTGTAGTTTTTAGGTTTTTATTTCATTTATGTTAATAGTAAGAGTATACTCGTTAAATTACATGTAGGTAAGCACCCAGTGAATATATTTTAGTCATAGAATGCATTTCTTCAATGCTTTCTCTGTCTTTGTTTTAGCCAAAGCCATACACTTGCTATCAAAAAATTATGCTGGAAGAATTCTAATGGAAAAACTGAGCAGAAGGAAGCAGAAGGCCCTGAGTGGTTACATTTTGCAAGTTGTGGTGAAGATCATACTGTGAAGATATACAAAGTAAACAGAGGTGCACTGTAATGGACTTAATAACCACTAGCATATAATCAAGTGTCTTAAAATCTTTAAATCATGTAAATGGATAATCTGTCTCTATAATTTCATTGCGTTTCATTTGTAAGTCCTATAGGAGTATATTAATTTGTATCACAGACCCTTGGAAAAATGATGAAAGCTTCAGACTCTGTTCAAAATTGTTAATATATGTAGACACACTCAGGACCTTGCCCATACCTTCCGGGATTCAGACCTGCATCCATATGTTTCAGATAAGAGCTCTTCTTTCTTCATGACTGAACTTGCCTTTCTCTTTTCATATGCTCCTCTTTGGGACATATCGTTAGCTATCTTCTTCAGAGGAGGAGATAGGAAATAAAAAAGAGATGAAAGCCAGATTACTCATTTTTTTTAAAAACAGTTTTTGTAAATAGACCACACAAAGCGTGGTCTTGACCCCTTTTTCCCAGTACACACCAACCATTCTAGGAATTTGGCAGGCCATTGGGAGTTTGAAGTGTAGCCAGCCATTTCTTTCATTCTTTAAAAGTAGATGGGTTCTTTTAGAGTTTGACTTATAGCAGAATATCTGAACATTTAACCTGATAGATAAAGGGCTAAAAAGTCAAGTTCTGAATCACTTGATTTTATGTGAAGTCACAAATGGTCATGAGAGTAAAGGATGTCCCCAGGAAGAATGAGTAGAGGGAAGAAGGTGAGAGAAACAGAATATTGGGTGTGCCAACTGAGGTTTAGGAGGTAGGCATAGGAATTGGAAGTTGGGGTGAGAGATGTTAAGAGGGGGTATGATCCCTGGCCAGTGCGACTCTGGTTAAAGCCTTGGCCTGCGCATGAAGGGTCTCGGGTTTGATTCCCAGTCAAGGGCAAGTAACTAGGTAGCAGGTTCCTCAGCCCTGGTAGGGGTGCATGCGAGGCAGGAGGTGACCAGTCAGTGTGTCTATTTCATGTAGATGTTTCTCTCTCTTTCTTTTTCTCTCTCCTTCCCTCCCTTCCACTCTGTGTAAAAATCAATGGAAAAAATATCCTCCAATGAGGGTTTAAAAAAAAAGGGAGTATGAGAGGTAGTAGGAAGACTCAGGTGAGAGTAGAAGAGTAGAAGTTTGCCCTGACCCTCTTGGAATATGGAATCAAGGATATTTGATCCCATTGGATATTTTGAAGGGAATATTAAAACACTTTAATTTTAATATTCAAATATTTCTCCATTGATATTGAGGGAGAGAGACACAGAGATGAAAACATCAGAGAAACATTGATGTGAAAGAGACACATCTATTGGTTGCCTCCTGCATACACCCCAACTGGGGCCAGGGATCTAGCCTGCAACCAAGGTATGTGCCCTTGACTGAAATTGAATCTGCGACCATTCAGACCTCTCTGGCCGACCAGACTGAGTCAAATTGGCTAGGGCAGGTAAAATTTATTTTAATGACACATTTAACCCATTGTGTCCAAAATAGTACCATTTCAACATAACAGTATAAAAGATTATTGATTATATTTTGTACAATATAAAGTGTATCTTACACTTAGGGCCCATCTCAATTCTGACTAGCCACATTTCAAGTGCTCAGTGGCCACATGTGGCTAGTGGGCACATATATTTGCAGTTCTAGACAATTGGGTCTGTATTTACTTGTTTCTTGTGTGGGTGTGTGGGTGTGGGTGTGTGTATTCACCAAGGCAGCAAGCATCTGAGCTTCCCAACCTCAGAAGGCAGGACTCCCTGAACTGCTGTTTATCAGCTAAAGGAGCTGAGCTCTCACCCCCCTGCCACTTGGGGAGTTCAGTTCCCATGCATGCTGGAGTCCAGAGCAGATTCAATTCTTCAGAGCCCTTTCCAGCATAGAATTCAACCCCTGAGACTGCCCTGAAAGCAGGCCTAGTCTTGGAGAACTGAGTTCATGGCTGGTTGTTGTTTTGTTAGTTGAGCTTGTAGATAGACAGCTTTCCCAAGTTGCCCTGAAGCATCTTCCTCAGTAATCCTCTGGGTGATCAGTTCAGGAAGCATTCAGAGGACTTGCTGCACAGATGGGCAGTCTGTGTTGTATTTTATACGCACAGGCTGTAATCTGCCGAAGGAGCACCCTTTGAACTTGTGGTAGTCATTTGTAACATTAAAGCAAAAAGGTGGTCTTGGAAACTTGCTCCGGAGAAGCCAAGGACTATTTCAGAATCTCCAGCCTGCCCTTCCCTGTTGCCTCGCTATCTCATTTCATGGCTTGGGGCACAGCACAAAGTTCAGGTTGATGCCAAGTGCCGGCCTAAGTAATTGCAGTCTCCTAACCCATACAGCTTTCCTAGATGCAGGAGAGGTGACTTGGCTATTCAAGTACATGATTCCCCTGGATAGCAAGGGACCAAACCACTGTCTTCCCAGTAGCCTCAGGGAAGCAGTGTTGGTTTATTGATTCCAAAGAGAAGATGTGGGAATTAGAGGGAGACAGCAAACTTAGGAGTGAAATAAAAGGGCAGAATCCCTCTCTTTTTAAATTGGAAATCCTACCCATCATAGAAAATCCTGGGTTGTCTAAGAGGAATGCACGGCCTTCTACCCACTTCTGCACAAATCTATGTATTTTTTCAAGGCAACCTCGGTATGAGGGCTGGAACCTGGATTTAAGGAATCCGAAATGTGTTTGAATCCTGGCTCACATTGGCTGTAACTGAGGGTAAGCTCAGTAAAATGCAAAATGTTCTTTCTGATATATGCAAGATGGTTGTTTTCTCTCAAAGGGAATCAAGGTAACCCCGCTGATGTGGTTCAGTGGTTGAGCATCGACCTGTGAACCACGAGGTCATGGTTAAATCCTGGGTCAGGAAACATGCCCGGGTTGCAGGTTCAGTTCCCAGTAGGGGGCGTGCAGGAGGCAGCCAGTCAGTGATTCTCTCTCATGGATGTTTCTGTCTTACCCTCCCTCTCCTTTCTTCTCTGAAATCAATAAAAATATATTTTAAAAAAATCAAGGTAGGCAGACAAGGATGGACGGAGACTTCTGGTGACCAGGGGACACAGGCTTTTTTCTTTGCTGTCTGCAGTGTCAGTGTGTGGCTCCCGCATTATCCAGAGTGGCTGCTTGGCCTCCGCCATGATCTTTGTATTCTAGCCAGCAGAGAGGAGGAAGGCATAAGAAAAGGCTTGCTCCTGACTGTAACAACTTCTTGGAAGTCCACACAGTCTGCTTAATCTCGGTGGCCAAAATTCAGGCTTACGGCCATATCTCAAGAGAAGCTGGGAAATGAAATCTTAATTGCAGGTGGTCATGCGCTTAGTGGAGAACTAAGGTACTTTATTCGGGAAGAAAGAACAAATGTTAGTCTCATTTTGTAAAAATAACTATCTTGTAGGATTGTTTTGAGGATTTAAATGAGCCTGTGCATGAAAAACACTAGCCCAGGGCCTGGCTATATAAGATATCAATAACTGGCGTCTGTTACTATTACAATAAAGGTCAGCCCATGTTGCCTTCATAAGGCTCTTTATTAATCCCCCTTTCAAGTATTCTTTCCTTTCTCTGAATTCCACAGTATTTTATTCTTATTTTCTTTTATTGCATTTGTCATTCCTATCTTTATATATGTCTTAAGCTGTGTCGATGAGATGTTTTTTATGGTAAGAAAGTTTGTCTCAAAATGATGTAAGGAATAATTGGCTCATATAACTGAAAAATCCCAGTGGTAAGGCAAAGGTCAGGTATAGTTTGGCTAAGGCACTGTTTCCCTTTCTCTAGCTCTCTCAGCTGTCTTCTCCATGTGTCAGCTTTCTTCTAAGGCTGCCCTCCTTCATGGATGAAAAGCAGCCCCTGAAGTGGCAGATTTCCTTGCTCATATCAAAGAGGCTAAATCTGTAAACATTAAAGTCCCTCGCTTTCCTCTGACCTGAGCATCCAGAACTAATCAGAGTGGGCAGGAGAAAACCACACGTTGAGGGCCCATCCTGTAGTAAGTCATGAGATTACTGTTGTGGAGCTGGAGGCAGGGTGGGCTCCATTAGGACCACATGGCAGCTCTACATTGGGTGTTTTTCCAAAGCAAAGTTGGGCAGGCACCCCATGAAAGCCCACGAAAGCCTAAACCCTTGGGCATCAGATTTGCTTTCTTATTCTCCACAGCATCTAGCACAGTGCGTTGTCAAATATTTGGTGAGGTTTTTTGTTTGTTTGTTTGTTTTTGACTGCAGGCTTTGCGGAGAAGCCTGCTCTGTGGCTTCCTCCCACTGATCCCGGCTGTGCAGGCCATTTCTGGTTCCTCAGGTACCCAAATACCCAGTCAGCAGGTTCTCACTGAGAGGGAGGTATGCATTTCACTCTAGCAGGAAGTACTAGATTAATTTCATTATCCAAGCCAAATTCAGCCTCCTCCGATCCCCCACCTCACCCCATCCCAATTCAAGGGTGAGTTTGACAACATAGATGGCTGGCTGGTGGAGGAAGCATTGTCCAGTATAATCCACCAGTCAGTAAATAGGGTATTGTCAGATCCTTTCTCTGTCTTGGTGGCATAAAGAGCTAGAGGGCAAAGATCAGGAGGAAGGAGTCAACACAAAAGGGACCAGGAAAAGGGGTGGCCTCCCTGTGGAGAACATAGGGAGGAGCCGATCCCCAGAAAAACAGCCTCAGGAAGATATCTGCTCTGGGTCCACCACCTCTTCTGTGGTCTGCCTCCTACGGGTGGGGTTTTGTTGTTTTGAACATGATGGGCTTAGACATAATGGAGCCTTGTTCCCTGCTTCCGAGCCGCCCTTTTAGCTTCTATCCACAGGAAAGGCCGCCTGTCATTTGGGAGGAGTTTCCTCTCCAGCAGTGCACCAGAGCTTTGACTCTGCAGGCTTTGCGGAGAAGCCTGCTCTGTGGCTTCCTCTCACTGATCCCGGCTGTGCAGGCCATTTCTGGTTCCTCAGGTACCCAAATACCCAGTCAGCAGGTTCTCACTGAGAGGGAGGTATGCATTTCACTCTAGCAGGAAGTACTAGATTAATTTCATTATCCAAGTCAAATTCAGCCTCCTCCGATCCCCCACCTCACCCCATCCCAATTACTTGGCAGGAAACTCGATCCATCGTAATTGTAGCCCCCAGCTCCATGGTCATGAGGCCTGGGGGGTGTAAGCCAGTGGGGATACCTCTACCATTCCTCACCATTCGAGACTTGGCAATTATAATGGACTTCCTTCCCCACCGAAATAACACCTCATATCACCTAACTTCAGCCTTAGTTGCTGCCAAGGCACTTTACTGTGGCTCCTCCCACCTTGTACCTTCTCACCAACCAGTGGCTAGAGGCCAGGACCCCTTAAAAGTCGCTGTCCCCAGGGCTCTCTACCCTCTCCCTGAACACTCCCCAGCTCCTGGGATGACCCCTCCCATAAGTTGTGTCTACAACCTGAGCTCTGGGCCCAAATCTCCACTTAGACATCCTAGATTGAGCTTCACATTGTCTGTCTATGCCTGAGCCCCCTCTTCCTGCATCCACCCAGTTACCCTGAGCCAGTCTTCCCTCCATCCCCTTGTCTCTGAATTCCATCACTTCACCCTCTGGGCCTCAGATCAGGCATTGCTCCTCGCCAAGACTTTTGCCTAGTCTCTGCAGGACAGTGCCATCTGCATCCTCCCACACCCATGCCCCTGCTCAGTGCTGCCAGGGGGTCAGACACAGTGCTGACCTGCAGGTCTCCTGGTGTCTTCCTGCACTGCAGTCTGACTCACTGCTCGTCCTCACGCCTCATCCCCACACAACCACAGTGTGTGCTTCAGCTGCATTGACCTTCCTGCTTCTGGAATCTTCTGAGCCCTTTCTACCCCCAGGCCATTGCACATGAGTGCTGCCCTCCCTCCCCCACCTCCTCTTTCAGGACCGTCAGGCTTTCACAGCCTTAGCCCCACCTTTGCTGAAGTCCCTTCTCCAGTGCTCTGCAGCGTGGAGGGGTGATTTGGCCCAGAGGCTGCCTTGTGGACTGCTGAGTTCCCAGCAGGGAGCAGCTACCCAGGGAATGCTGAGTGAAGGCCCCTGACAAAGCCTGTTTCATCTTCAGTGATTCAAAGCTGGAGAGTTGCCAGAAGTTGTAGCTGGTTTCCCTGCACCCACTTCTCCCCACCCCATCCACCCTGGTCATTCATTGCCATTAGACAGTTCTGCCAAATCATCTTGCTTAAAAATCTTCAGAATAAAATTCCAGTGCCTTAGCCTGGCTTAAAATCTTTCGACCCCTGCCCCCAAACCTGCCCCACCTTCCTCCACCACACACAGTGACGCTGCTGGGAGGAGCTACCCCTGCCACTCCGCATTTTCTTCTGTGTGGCATTGAGCAAGTTATTCTTTCTCATATACCTGCTTATTTAATTGTTGAGTCGTTAGTCCAGGTAAGAGTGCCATTCCTGGTACACAGGGACAGCTCCATAACAGCTTTTGTTATCGCTGCCTGAAGTCATTTACTACAGGAGGAAGTGCAGTGGATAGGGGCCAAGATGGCATCAGAACCCCAAGTTCTTGCTGAAGTATCGCCACAAGGTAACAGAAAAGGGTAGGATGGGCATCACACATGTGCCCCAACCGGGGATGGAACCCCAACCCAGGTATATGCCTTGATTGGGAATGGTGCCGGTGAGCCTCCTCTGCCAGGGACGACGCTCAATCACCGGTCAGGGCATCTCTGCGCTTATATACGGGCAGAGGCTGGGCCCCGCGGGCCTGGCTGCGGCGCGCACCGTTTGTTTTGTGCATGGGCATCTTCCCATCTTGTCCCACCGCGGTGTCCACTCCTGGGCGCCCACATCTGAACCCCTTTGGACCCCAGCACGTCGCCCCGCTCCCCCCCCCACGTGGTTCCACACCGTGCACCTCACCAGGGCCCCCAGGACTCGGTCCCCTTCCACTCCACTCCCCGAGAGGCCCCTGCTTCACACCTGGGCCCTATTTCGGGCAGCCGCCCGCCCGCCCCGAGCCCGCCCACACGTCCGGAACCGGGCTCTGGCCTGCACCCCACACGTGCCGCGATCGCGTCCTGGACCAGCCGCTCTGCTCGCGGGCATCCCGATGTAGGCGCGAGGTCGGAAAGGGCCAGGCGCTCTCGTCCAGGTCTCCTCCTGCTCCCGGGTTCAGACTTGATTTACCAACCTCGTGCATCTCCAGTCTTACCCCCCGCCCCGCCTCCCTTTGCTCAGCCGCATTCTCAGGACAGCGAGCACACGCTCCTCCAGGGGGGCGCCCCCGGAGAAGTCCCTGCAAATGCCCTGCCCTTAACACCGGACCCCGCCGCGGGGCCGCCACCGAGGCTGTGAGGAGCTCGGACCCGGGGAGCCCGCGGGGAGGCTGCGAGGGTGCCGAGCAGAAAATGCGATCCGCTGCTGCTTTCCCCGCCTCCCCGCGGGACACTGACAAGGAGCACTCAGCACTCCGTGTCCGGGCAGCTCCGTGCTCCGTGCGGACACAGAAACGGGCATTCTCTCCCGGCCCAGGTGGGAAAAGGCAGGAAAGAAGTGCAACTCCGTGAGTCAGCGCGGCCCAGGCCGGCCCGTCCCGTCCCAGACGCGCCGCCCATCGCCGGCACCCGGGCCAGTGCGGGGCGCGGAGGCGCGGAGGCGTGGAGGCGCGGCCCGGGCGCCACGGCCAGAGTCCTCGGGGGCCGGCTCTCCGCGGGCCCGGGACAGCGTGGCGGGCAGGCCTGGGCCATGGCCGACGGAGCGGCGCAGCCAGGGGCCGAGCTGCTGGCCTTCGAGCGATTCCGGGAGGCGAGCGCGCAGCCCCTCGCCTACGGCTACGGCCACGGCCCGCGCGGCCTGCGGGAGCTGCGGGCGCGGGAGTTCGGGCGCCTGGCAGGTGAGGTCGCCGGGCACCTGCGCGGGGCTGGCGGCGGGGGCGGGGGTGGCACGCGGCTTCTAAGGAGCTTTCTGCTCCAGGTGGCAGCGCGTTTCCTAGTTTGGGCGCCGTTTGGATGGGGAGATTTGGAGGGACGTGCCCAGGCGTCTGCTGCGTGGATACGGCTCCCCGAGGCCCCAGCGGCAGCCCCGGGACTTCTTGCTGCCCTTGCTCCTTAGACTTTCCAGGGGTATCGGGCCAACCTACACCCTTCCCACCGGTCCCCACCCTCCGCGAACAGGGCTTAGGGTTCTGCCGTCGAGGCTGCCGATCTAAAGGTCCAACTGGACGCAGGGTTGCAGGACGCAGGAATGCCCAGCGGCCGCGGCGGTCGGGTACTCCTCCGGGCAGCGGAGCGCCGCGCGGGCGGTCAGGGCGCCCGGGGGACCGAGGCTGAGGCCTCAGGGCAGGGTCCCCCGCCCCGAAGCTGCGTTCCAGTCCGCTGAGATCGCGCACAGGCAGCTTTTGTTTTCGAAACCTCCCTTTTCTCATTGTTGAACAGTGTCTCTGCCCTCCCGCTCGCTGGGGGGCTGGACGAATGAGCAAACTGTACACTTTGAGCGCTGGGTACAAGGCGAGCCTGGAAACGGGACCCGAGGTCGGACTGCCTCTGAGCTCTGAGAGGCGGAACCGGCTGGGTGAGTGTGAAATCCACCAGCCGGCCCTGTGGCGGTTCCCAGCGCGTTCCCGCAACCTCGCCCCGCCCCGCCCCGGCCTGCAGGGCAGGATTGACCCCTTTGCTAGAGACCTTTGCGGGGCTTCCTGGAGCCCTGAGCAGGGCTGGTCCTCAGATTCAGGTTCAGGTTCGGTGGCAGTTCCCGGTGCCAGCACCCGGATTTGGGGTGTACTTGTTGTTTTGGTGAACATTTGGTAACTGCGCTTCCCTGTGGCAGGACACCAACCACGATTTACATTTCATTAATCGGGTAGCTGATTCCAGCTCTTTGGGTTGTTTGCTGAAGTTTCAGTTAGTGACTCTTTCCCCCACCCCTCTCTTGGGGCTTTGAGGGGTGTGGCCTGCTTTTTGCGTGTCCCAGTCTGTAGTTAAGGGGGGAGGCTCGGGCGCAAGGCAAGGCGGGCCATGCTCCACTCCCCATTGAGAGCCGCACATTCACCTACGGGAGACAGACAGCCCTTGTCCCTCTGCTTCCACCTTCTGTCCCTGGGCGTTTTTATTATAGAAATCTCCTACCCCTTGAAGTAGACTGGTATACTGAACACCCACAGGTGCGAAGGGAGGGAGGGAGGTTTCCCTTCCACTTGAAGCAAGTCCCAGAGGCTGTAGTCATTCAGTCAGTAATTATTTTAGCACCTTAATCCCCTCCAGCTCTGACTGAACTCCCCCCCCAATCCTACCCCTCCCAAAAGTATTGCTGTGTTCACTGGGCATCTCCTTGTTTCACTCTTGTCCTTTAAGGAACAGCACCTTCCCCTTCAAATTCCTAATTTGGATGTGACAGCCAGGATTTCAGGCTGGGCTTCAGAGCCCCTTTAACATCTACTGGACACATGCTCCTGCCCTTACTGTGGGGTTACCTCTGGATAAACCCATTATAAACTGAAAATATCATAAGTGGAAAATGCATTGAATACACCTACCCAATGCCATAGCTTAGCCTCGCCTTCCTTGAACGTGCTCAGAGCACTTGCCTTAGCCCACAGTCGGGCATCAGTTGTTCACCCTGGTGATGGCATGGCTGTCTGGGAGCCATGGCTTGCTACCACGGTTGAGTATCACAAGAGAAGATCATACTGCATATCAATAGAACAGGAGAAGATCAAAATTCAAATTCCAAGTATGGTTTCTGCTGAATGTGTATCGCTTTCATGCCATCATAAAGTAAAAAACAAATGTAAGTCAAGTCATCCTAAGTCGGGGACTGTCTGCACTTGTGGTGGTGTTGTGTGCATCCTTATTTATTTATTATTTATCTACTTAGTGCAAGTTCCCAGCATTTTCCCAGCATTATGATTGAAGTAGGCTTTTGTGGACTAAACTCACCCCTCCCCCACTAGGAGTTTTGAAACATTTCCACTCCCCTTCACCCCCTTATAGGACAGAGGAAAATCAAAGAAAACAAGCCAAAATAATAAAACTTTTATGACCTCTTCCTTCCCCATCACCACATAGATTTTCTGCAGCTTGAGAATTTGTCTGGTTAAGTGGTTGGTCGTTCTGGATAATCAAATGCTTAACCTTCAAGTCTGAAATATTTTGCCTAATCAATAAGATGGGAATTTCTTTGTCTTGGTGAAGGGGGCATATTCATTATACAGACGTGGTTCAAATGGTTCTTGAAGCTTCAGGGTACTGATGGCCATTATTGATGGAACGGAGAGCTGAAGGAGCATGACCCAGAAGAGACACTGGAATTTCCTTTCTTGAAGACCTAATGCCAGTTGGTTTGGGGTAATTTGCCTTCTTCTAAGAACAGTGGAACCCTGTGGCATGTGTGCCAGGCACTGGACTGGGGCCCTGTCATATACCAACTTATTTACCTTTCATCCCATTTGCAGATGAAGGGCTAGGGACCCAGAATGGCTAGCAGGATTCGATGAAGGTTGATTGGCTTGCATTCTGCACTGCTAACCACTGTGCTGGCTGACCTCCTAAGAGCAGATCTCTAGCTGATTTAGATCTCTACTTAGTTTTGCAACATGAGGTTCTGGAGCAAAGGCCAGTGCAGCCTTTTCCCAAATGGCTTCCCGGCCCTGCAGGAGTCTGTGGGCAGAGTGGTGCTGCCTCAGAGCCCCTCAGGTTTTACATGTGTCCTGGGCTTCACATGAGCATCCTCCCCGTGCCTTGGCGGATGAAAGGCTTTCTTTTGGTATGTAATTTTGTATAACTGAATCTTAAGTTAAAGAGAGCGTTATCTTAACAACAATTTTCTGGATTAGATAATACATTTACATAATAACAGCATGCAATAAACTAGGACTAAAAGGAAATTTAATCAACCAGATGAAGGCCATCTATAACCAAATAAGCAGAGCTAACATCATACTTAATGGTGAAAAACTGCAAGCTTTACCCCTAAGGTCAAGAACAAGAAAAGGATGTCTGTCCTCACCATTCGTATTCAACATTGCACCAGAGGTTCTAGCCAGGATAGTTAGGCAAGAAAATGAATGGATCTATTTACATTGTATATTCTTGAAAATGTGTTTCAGTTTGTTTCGCATCAGTACTTTTAAAGTACCAGATGGGTGTACAATAATCCTTTATTTTAAATACATGGTGATGAACATTTAAGTCATTTCTGATCTTTCTCTATAGCAGACAATGCTGCATTGACAAAGATCAGAACGGAATATCCTCATAGACAGCCCATTTCATAAAAGCACGGTTATTTATAAGATAGAATAATTGATAGGTCAAAGAGAGTTTGCATTTTAAAATATTACCAATATTGCCAAATTGCTGTCCATAAAGAAGTTGTACCACCCTAGTTGGTTTGCTCAGTGGATAGAGCTGTAGGCCTATGGACTGAAGGGTCCTGGGTTCAATTGTGGTCAAGGGCACATGCCTGGGTTGTGGGCTCAATTCCCAGTAGGGGGCGTGCAGGAGGCAGCTGATAGATGATTCGCTCTCATCATTGATGTTTCTATCTCTCTCTCCCTCTCCCTTCCTCCCTGAAATCAATAAAAATATATTAAAAAAAAAAAAAGTACCAATTTGCCTTCCTACCAGCCATGTACCAGTGGGCCGGTTTTCCCACACCTTCACCCATGCAGTGAGTTCTCCAACCTTTTGTTCTGATGGTAAACCTCTTAATTTGCCTTTCTCTGTTTGTGAAAGAGGTTGGAAAGATCATGGAAGTTACTAGTATTCTCTGATGCGCTTGAGGCTTTAGAGAGATGTAGACTTCACCACGGAAAGCAGAATCAGGTCTCTGAGCCAAGGAAGCTACACAGAAACGTGGAAGAAGGTGTGAGTTAGAGGGTGAACTAGCTTTAGGGTCATTAACCAGAGCCATCTGTTAGGCTCCTCCTTTGTGTAGGAAACTCTCCCAGGTTCCTAAGAGCTGGTTAGTCAGGAAGCCGTCAGGACTCATTAACTATTGAAAGTGCAGGTCTTCCATTGCTCACGTCCCCACTTGGATGTAGAAGCACATCGAGAGGCTGGGAGATAGGAGTGGCCTGATGTTGTGCCCCAACGCATGCCATGGGCACTGCTCATGCTCATACAAACCAGATCTAGGTGCGAGGAGTGGGAAAACCTCTAAAAAATAACCACAGTTATTCCGTGCTTTCTCTCAGGAACTGTCTACCTTGACCATGCAGGAGCCACGCTGTTCCCCCAGAGCCAGCTCAGGAGCTTCACTCGTGATCTCCTAGAGAACGTTTACGGTAAAGAAGAACACACATCACTGATTCTTGCATTGGGCATTAGCCATCTACATTCAGTGGATAGGTCTCTGCTTAATAAATGTTGGGTTAATAGACTGGGGACCGAGCCGGGACCCAAAGCTCAATAAGCACAATGGGGATCAGGCAAACACACGTCATTCTTTACAACATGAGTGCTGTTGGGATGGGGAAACTGGCTCAGCGGCATGTGGTTTGCTTCCAGAAGAAAGGGTCGGCGTCGGGAAAGGCACAGAGGCACAAGGTGCTGTATTTGGTGGTGGGATGGCCTCTGGGACTGGGGCTATACACAGAGTGGGACAACAGGAGGAGCATGCATGCATGCATTCATTCACTCCATAAATAGTTGTCAGCCACTCTGGGGTTGGGGCCATGGTGCAAATGGGCACAAAGTCACCAGTCCCTGCCTTCATGGACTCTGATCTAGTCAAGGCAAGACCTCAAGTCAGTGATCCCCAAGTAAATGTAAATTACAACTGTGTGAAGGGCTGTGAATCGAAGGCCTCTGGGCCGTGGGGTCTGGATCTGCAGAGTGACAGCAGGTGGGCAGTGTGAGCGGCAGGGAAATTTCCTCAGGAGTGGGCTCGATGCTGGAGGATGAGCAGGAATTCACTTGGAAAAGAGTCAGGAGAAGGGCAAAGGGAACAACATGAGCCACGACCCTGCTGTGGTTTTAGGAACCAGCCCAGGAACTCAGAAGGAGGCATGCATGGAAAGGTAGGTAGGTACCTTACAGGCGCTCTGCAGAGTTTGGACTTTATTCTAGAAATGATGGCCAGTCACTGAAAGCATTAATCAGGAGCATAATGTGATCAGGAGATAACTTTGGAAAGCGACTTTGAAATAATAATAGTAGCAGGTGTAACCATGGTAATGATGATAATAGCAATAAATGATAATAAAAATGATAACAATAATAACTGAGCACTCATTGTGCTTCAGGTACTGTTCCAGAAGCTTCATTTGTATGATCTCTCCATCCTCAGGGCAAGCTCAGGTTCTGTTATCTCTCCTGCTGTCCAAGGGAGGAAACTGCCGGGGCAGCAGGCAGGCCGTTACTCTGAGGCCACCTGTCAGGAAGCGCCAGGCCTGGGTGCAGTCGGGGGAGCTGAGTCTCTAGGCAGCTTGGCTCCCTGGAGTTAATGAAGAGAACTGGGCTGGCCACCTGTTGGAAAACTTGTACAAGAGGTTCTCAGATTGGCTGACTTCCAGTTCCAGAGGCTCTTCCTAGATCCTGTCTTGTTTGTTTTACTTGCTTTGTTTGTTTAGTTTTTTGTTTTGTTTTTTACTATTTTTTAATTGATTTTTCACAGAGAGGAAGGGAGAGGAATAGAGAGCTAGAAACATCGATGAGAGAGAAACATTGATCAGCTGCCTCCTGCACACTCTCCACCGGGGACGTGCCCGCAACCAAGGTACATGCCCTTGACCGGAATAAAATCTGGGACCTTTCAGTCTGCAGGCCTGTTTAGTGTTTTTAAAAAAATATTTTTATTGATTTCAGAGAGGAAGGGAGAGGAAGAGAGAGATAGAAACATCAATGATGAGAGAGAATCATTGATTGCCTGCACGCCTCACACTGGGGATCGATCCCACAACCTGGGCATGTGAATCAAAGTATGACCTCCTGGTTCATAAGTCTATGCTCATACACTGAACCATGCCGGCGGGGCCAGATTTCTTGTTATATTTTATATCTATAAAATTTACCTATTTCAAAATCTAATGATTTTCAGTCTCACTGTAAATCATTTACAGTATTTTTATTCTCCCAATAAAATCTCTGATGCCCATTCAGAGTTGATCTCTGTTGTTTCCCCAACCTGCCCCCTCCGTCCCCTCACTCTCACTCCAAGCCACCGCTGATCTACAACTTTCTGTATCTCTATACAGTTAGTTGCCTTTGCTGGACATCTATATACATAAAAGGCTAATATGCAAAGTGTCCCCTTGGGAGTTCGACCAGGAGACTGAGAGTTCGATCACTCGCTATGATGTGTGCTGACCACAGAGTGCAGCACAGAATGAAGGAAGGCCCCAGCCAGCAGCTGGAAGGCCCTGACTGGCCCTGATTGCTGGCCAGACCTAGAGACCCTACCTGTGCATGAATTTTGTGCTCCAAGCCTCTAATTTTATATAAGTGGAATCATGCATCATGTGATCTCAGTGTCTGGTGTTTTTTTTTTTTTTTAATCTTTATTGTTGAAAGCATTACATATGTCCCCTTTTTTTCCTCCATTGACCCCTTCTAGCCCACCCCGCACCTCACCCCATGGCGTCTTTCACTTAGAATGCCTTTGAGATTCATGCATGACATAGCTAGTATTTTTTTCCTCTTTATTGCCAAATAATTTTTCATTGTATAGATATGTTACATTTTATCGATCCAGCTGATTGACATCTGTGTTCCCAGAATTTAGCTTTACAAATAGAGCTGCTATGAACATTCTTGTGCATGAATTTTTGTGTGGACATGTTTCCATTTCTATTGAGTATATCGGAGTGGAATCATATAAGAGTTTTATGCTTAACTTTTTGAGAAACCAAGGGAGAGGGTTTTAGATGACTAGTGAGTGACTTGATGGCTTTGTCTTTGTAACCCCGCAGGTAACCCTCACAGCCAGAACATCAGCAGCAAGCTCACCCAGGACACCGTGGAGCAGGTGCGCTACAGGTGAGCGGCAGGGACGCCCTCCCCAGCAGGCTCTCCTAGTGCATGGACATGCTTCCTACCCCTGCCCACACCCCAGGCTCTGAATCGGTTTCAGGAAGGCCACATTCAGTTAAGTGTGGACACACACAATGATAAAGATCAGGGTCCGAGGTTGGGAGGGTGAGAGTGAGCAGGTGCGGAAGGGGCCGGCTGGAAGCACAGGGAGGCAGCTGAGGCGTGCACCGTGTGTGCGTGGCTCTGGGCTGGTGCCCTAGATCCCGGAGACTAGCGTGATAAGGAAGTGACACAGGTCCCAAGTCTTGTTGTTAGAGAGAATAAAAACGGTTTCTCTGGTTTTTCTTTTCATGTTTCATTAGGCATCTTGTGTTATTCATCCCCCCCCCCTTTTACTAATATCTGCACATGAAACAGCTCTCTATAGTTTTCCCACACGTGGTAATTAGCGTTCGGTCAGTAATTTCCAAGCGGTACCGAAAGTTACTTGAATCGATACAATTTCAATGCAATTCCAATTTGAAAGGGATACCAGGTTGCCAATATTAAAGGCAACGTGAAACAAGCTGGGGACTTAACAACTCATGGCGGAGCCAGAGTAGACCAAGAGGGGAGGGTGTTTTCAGCTGAGAGGACGGCAGCTGTGGCTGTTCCTCTCCTCCGGTGGGGGCGGGCACTTACTTGGGAGGCCTCCCAAGGTGATTTTGCCGGTTGGAATCCATTGGTCAACCCTTCCCACACCTGCTCCGACTTCCCGGTGATGGCAGAGCCTGTCTGGGTTTGGTCCTAGCTATTTGGGCAGAGAGGTGCCCCGTGCAGTGGAAGTGCAGCTGATTGTAAACACTGAGCGGCCGCTGCGCGATGCTGTGTTTTGCAGGGTCCTGGCGCACTTCCACGCCTCCCCGGAGGACTACAGCGTGATTTTCACCGCCGGGAGCACGGCTGCCCTGAAACTGGTGGCGGAAGCCTTCCCGTGGGTGTCCCGGGGCCCCGAGAGCAGCGGGAGCCTGTTCTGCTACCTCACGGACAGCCACACCTCCGTGGTGGGCATGCGGATGGTCGCCACAGCCAGGAATGTCACTTCCATCCCGGTCAGGCCGGAGGACGTGTGGTCGGCCGAGAAACGGGGCGCTGCCGCCAGCGACCCCGACTGCCAGCTTCCGCATCTCTTCTGTTATCCGGCTCAGAGTAACTTTTCTGGCACCAGGTACCCTCTGTCCTGGATAGGAGAGGTCACGTCGGGGCGCATGTGCCCGGTGAGCGCGCCCGCACCCGGGCGGTGGTTCGTGCTGCTGGACGCAGCCTCCTATGTGAGCACCTCCCCTTTGGACCTGTCGGCTCATCAGGCGGATTTCGTCGCCCTCTCCTTCTACAAGATCTTCGGCTTCCCCACAGGCCTGGGGGCGCTGCTGGTGCATAATCGGATGGCTCCCCTGCTGAGGAAAACCTACTTTGGAGGAGGCACCGCCGCTGCATACCTGGCAGGAGAAGACTTCTACATCCCCAGGCCTTCGGTGGCAGAAAGGTCACCTCGCGCGGGAGTGGCTGGGGCAGAGTCCAGCAAGTCTGGGGTCTGGCTGTGCAGCCTGTAGGGTTGTGCAGGGGGTCAGGGGAGGCTGGGCCACTGGGGTCAGGGGTTGTCCATTCCTGGCAGGGATGGAGGCTGGCAGCAGGCTCAGATGTGGGGGGCAGAGGCCACAGCTCAGTGAACTCTGCTCCTGTTTGCCGGGCATTAGCAGTGGGAGCGCAAGGGCTGTGGGTGAGGGCTGCACGCAGAAGAGGTGAGAGGACCTCACAGAGGAAGGAGGGGGGACCCAGGCCTTTGCACAGAGTGCTGGTGAGGGGTGTCCATGAAAGCAGCGGTTTGGATGGTTTTGAACATGTGTGCACACGCGTTGACAGCATAGCTGGCTTTTAGCAGCTAGAATCAGCTCAGCTTGGCTCAGGTTAATAGGAGGAATCAATTAAGCTCCAGGCCACCAGGCTCGTGGGCACTGAACAGCTGCCTCTGTGAGCCCTGCTGTGCGGAACAAAGGACAGTAGGGGGCAGGCAGCTACTTGGCATCCAGGGGCACAGGCCTCTGCTGGGGTTTTCCCAGGCTGCAGGGCAGGCGACTGGCTTATGTTCAGGAATTTCCCAGATGGCGAGGGGACCCATAAGGTCTAATATGTGAGAGGCCGAAACTGGTAGCTGGGAACTCAGGGTTCCGCTGGTTCCAACAGGAGGGGCTGCCACGGGGTTGGGGCAGGTTGGGGTGCCTGCTGGTGTCTGACAAGGCCTGGGACCTGGATGGGAGGGGGGTCAGATCCCCCACAGACCTAGGTACAGACGCCAGGGTCCTGCAGAGAGCGGGGTGGCTTTGGCAGTAGAGTTGTTGGTCATGTGCATAGACCCCAGAGCTGGTTTCGATGGGGAGTGAGTCCCGACTCCAACACACCCCAGCCGTGGGGACAGGGCATGTGGTTTGGCCTCTGTACCTGATCTCCCGTTTTCCCCATAAAGTGGGTCTCTAGCCTTGCCCGGTGCGGCTCAGTTGGTTCAGTGCCATCCCATACACCGAAAGGTTGCAGGTTTGATTCCTGGTCAGGGCACTTCCGGGAAGGCACTAATTGGGGTTTCTCACATTGATTTTTTTTCTCTCTTTCCCTCTCTTAAGTTGACACGCATGTCCTTGGGTGAGGATTAAAAAAAAAAAAAAAAAGTGGCTCTCTAAAGGGATATAATTCTTTAGCGTTAATAGGTGAAGCATCAAGATGGAGTTGGCATCAGTACATTGTGAGGCTATTTTATGTCTCTTTTATTTAGAACGTCCCATAGTTAGGGGACTAAAACAGAAACACTAATGTAAAACCTTTTGAATACAAGTGTGCTCAGTTCACGTGTAACATGATTGAGAAAAGAAAGACAGGCACAAACAACATATAAATTAAAGGCAGAACGTGACAACCCAAACTTTATTGAGCTGATAGGGCGTGTGAAGGCAGAGAGCAGGGGGCAGCTCGCTACAGGCAGGTGTGGGTGGGCTGGGCTGACCCAGACCACCATCCTCCCATTGGGGTGGGTTGTCTTACAGCCTCTGCCACACCGAGACTCCCAGCATGCGGAATGTTTTTCTTGTAAACTTATGACTGAAACTCAAGAAATTTAATACACAACCTACATGTTTCTTGAACATGTTACCTACACCATGCTGTCCATCTTTTCTATTTGATAACTCAGTCTTTGAGGAAAACAAGCAACCCTATAAGAGCCTATTAATTATTGATTAATAAATAGTTATTTATTATTGGTCAATTAATAACAAGTCGTTATTGGCAAATAATGTTAAATTTATTGAAGATTAATTATGTATGAATTCATTAGTGGTTAATCAACTAGCAGTTTATTATTGATCCACTAGTTCTGTATGTCCATTAATTACCATTTATTTTATAAGGAAACGAATATTGCAGCAACACTATTTTGAGCAAACCTTATCCATACAAGGTTAAAACACAGAACACAATAGTCTCACTGGAAGCTTCAGCTTGCACCAGGCTGCTGTTGGCCACCACCCTTCACCCTGATGCTTGCAGACCTCCCAGTGTCTCCCAGCTGTCCCATCGCTTCTGCAGCAGCCAGAGGTGTCTTGCCAAAGTCTAGGTCCCATCCTGTCACTCCTCTCTGCTCAGGGCCCTCGAGCCCCTGCCAGCTCATCCGGGTGAAAGTCCTCTGACTGTGTCTCCTACTACCCTCACCTGCCCGCTCCCGCCAGGCCCTGGGCCTCCTTGCTGCTGGGGGGCGTGTACCAGGCTCCCTGTGCTCAGGGTGTGTGCTGCCCCTTCTCCCTGGGATGCTGTTCTCTCTGAGACTGTGGACTCAGCTGTTTCAAAATGAGCGGCCTCCCCGCTCCCTTACTTCCACGCCTTTTTGCTCAAATGGTCTCCCTGGGAGAGGGCCTCCCTGAGCACCTCTGCTTTGTGCATCTTTATCACACTTGTCACCACGGGCGTGTGGCTTAGTTGGCTTCTCTCTGCCTGCGTGTTGCTTGTTGTGCCTTGTTTCCGGGCCCTCAGGTGGTGGAGGCGAGTGAGGGCAGGGGTTTTATCTGCCACGTTCACTGCAGCGGCCTGAGCTCCTAGAACAGTGCCCAGCCCCTAGCCCCCAGCACGATGAAGGTCTGGTGACTGATTATAAAACTCTGGCACACGAACCCTGGGCGATCAGGAAGAGGTGCATCTGCTGTGGAGAGCCTCATAGTTTTTAGAAAAGCCTGTGGCTCTGTAGACTGTAGAATCTCAGGCTTTTGCAAAGATGCCCGCCCCCTGCCCTTCCCCCCCTTCCACCGTGGGTCACACAGGGTGGTGCCCAGACAGTGGGGCCCTCTTGGGGTCAAGTGCAGCATTTCAAGAGCCCACAGCCCTTGAGGTTCTGTCAAATCCCAAGTCTTCCTGGGCAGCCACGCATCTCTCTGCTTGTTCATGTCCCAGATGGCGACTGTCTTGAAGGGCCTTTTGTCACTGCTGCCAGCCCGCCCTGTGGAAGCTGCGGATGGGTCAGGGACAAAGGCAGCTGGCAGGTCTGGTGTGCCGGGTCTCCTGTCCCGAGAAGGAGAGTGATGCTTACGAGGCAGCAGGAAGAAGGGGTTCACAGATACGGCTGAGCCTGAGTCACTACATGCCACAACATGCATGTGGAGACGCGGCCCCCACTTGACCTCCTTCCCTCACCCTGGTTACAGGTTTGAGGACGGCACCATCCCGTTCCTGGACGTGATAGCGCTCAAACACGGATTTGATGCCCTGGAGCGCCTCACAGGTAGGGGGACATTGTTATCCCGGGGTGACTCAGATGAAGGAGAGTGGGTGCGTGAGGCTGCGCTAAAGAGCTTCTAAGTGACTCCTGAGGCAAAAGCAAGGGGCTGAGGCTTTTTTGTCAGTTACAGAGCATCGTTACAGGTAAGAGACAGCCCAAGGCAGGACGTGAATCACCTCACAGAAGCAGGGGAGACATGTGGCTCCTGCGCTGGGACCCACTGGGACCAGTTACAGCGAGACCTTCCTCCGCTCTGACCTTGCTGCAGCCCCACTGGGACATATGGCTATAGCCTGCGCATCCACAGAGGAGCTTGTGCTCAGAGAGGCCAAGTGCCTTCTGCCAGGGAGCTGGCAAGTGGGAGGCATGGATCTACACCCAGGACAACTATGGCCTGACCGCGAGCCTCCAACACCGTGCCCGCCGCTGGCCTTTGCACGTTTCCCTTCTGACGAGCGCTTAGGGGTGTGGGTAGATTGGGGAGCTCACTGTAGGCTGACACAGACAGATGCCCCTTCCCATCACCTGAGGTTTGACACAAAGGTACAGGCCTGGAGGAACCTCCGTCTGGTGAGCCGGCATCCGCCATCCTGCTGTGCTCCTTCTAGAGGCTGAGCTTCTAGAGCTGGTGGTACCACTTGTACCACCACATGGAGAGGGCCCTGGGGTAAACCAGGGGTGTGGCTTCACGGTTAGGCAGCCCTTTCTCCTTCCCTTTTGCCACAATCATGGGACCCCGCAGGTCCTTAGCCTCAGCCCAACACAGGAGGCGGACGGGCTTCATGGGAGGAGAGAGGTGCCCTGCAGGGAGGTGGGTGGGCATCATCAGGTCAGAGAGGAGGTAATCAGGACAGACACTGAAAGTGAGCACTTTCTCTAGGAAATATATCAACATGGCACCCAAATGTAAGTGGCAGGGTCTGACCGGGCCAGGGCACCTTTGAAAGTAGATCGACAATGTCAGTTTTCTGATAAAAAAATCCCAATTTTTCCAACTTAATTAAAAAAAATTTTTTTATTAAAAAAATTTTTTTTAAAGTTTTTTTTTTTACTCCCAGGTGGGTTTTCTTTACACACACACACACTAGGGGCCCAATGCACAAAAATTTGTGCACTCGGATCCCTCAGCCCAGCCTGTGCCCTCTCACAGTCTGGGATCCCTCAGGGGATGTCCACCTGCTGGTGTGTGTGGCCAGCCTGGGTGAGGGGCTGAGGGCTGTTTGCAGGCTGGCCAAGCCCCCAATGTGGACCCTCACCCCATTGGGGTGTGGCCAGCCTGGGTGACAGGCTGAGGGCTGTATCAGGCTGCCCACAGTCCCTTCAGGGTTTGGGTCCCTACTGGGCTGCCTGGGCAGCCTGGGTGAGTGGCTGAGGGCCATTTTCAGGCTGCCCACAGCTCCCATTGACCCAAGTTCCCAGCGAGGCTGGCTGGAATCAGGTTTCTGGGGTTTACTTATCTTCTATAATTGAAACACTGTTGATTTCAGCCAAGGCCTAGGCAGGTAAGGAAGCCTCCTGTTTGTTTCAGCTCCATGGCTTCTATAATTGAATCATTGTTACCGTGAGCAGAAGCTCAGCCAGCCTAGGTAGGCAGTTGCAACAGAAGCCTGCTGTTTACTGTAGCTCCGAGGCTGCCGGCTGCCATCTTGGCTGGGTTAATTTGCATACAGCTGCTCTGATTGGCTGATGGGCATGGCTTAGGCATCCTGGAGAGATGGTTAATTTGCATATTACTCTTTTAATATATATATATATATATATGACAGGTGTTCCCAAGGGAAAATTCAGCAGTGGTAAACTTGTTTAGTGCCAAAGCCCTAAACATTTATCGTATGGGCAGTACCAAATATTTACAAGTATTTAAAATCATTAGTATCAGTTCCAAGTTTGCCAGTTATAATGATCTCGTTTTCTTAAAAGTGAGTGAGTGAACGTTGTATCCAGCTACTAATTCCTTCTGCGTCTTCTCCTGTGTGAGGCGGCATGGAGAATGTGCAGCAGCACACCTTCACCTTGGCCCGGTACACCTACGCCGCCCTGTGCTCCCTCCGGTACCCCAGCGGCGCCCCGGTGGTGCGCGTCTACAGCGACTCTGAGTTCCACAGCCCGGAGGTGCAGGGCCCGGTCATCAATTTCAACGTGCTCGACGCCAGTGGGAACGTCATTGGTTACTCCCAGGTGGGTTTTCTTTCCATCGCACCCACCCGTTCACAGCAGGATCACCCTTGTCTGGGTTGAGGCAGCCTCCCCAATCCCGAAATGTGCAGTCAAAGCCTGCGGACCTTTGCGGGAGCTGTGACAAAGCCCAGGCTCGGCTGCGGAGGCCAGGCCCCTGCCTAGGAAGCTCTTTGCAAGCATGTCTGGTTAGTCCTTCAGCCCTCTTTATCCAGCCAGGAGTTGGTTGCAGGTGGGAAGAGAGATGCGAGTCTGCAGTGCAAAGGGACAGAACTGCTAGCAGAGAGGACGCCCTACAGTCGAGTCGACAGGAAAGCAGTGGAGACCAAGCACCATGTTCCAGGTCATTGATGTACAGACAGCTCGGTAGCCCCAGTGGCACTTGAGAGCAGGTCACAGTGTCACGCAAAGCCATAGGTGCGCTCTTACCATTTGTTTTTATGACAAGTGGAAACAATGTCCTTAGCACCACAGAAGCCCTTGCTTGTGCCACGGTTCATGCGTAGCATGAGTTCAAAGGCTTCGGTAGGTTGGTTATAAAGGCGCTTCCGCAGGTGTATCCTTGGTGTCTATTTTCACATGAAAACAGTGCTAATAGTGCTCTGGAGGTCAGGAACCGCTCGCATTCTTGCCATAGTTGAGTAAGATGGTCACTGGCCAGTCTTTTAAAAAGTTCAAAGTCACACCAAGCACTCAGACATGGCGGATGGTGGTCACCGGATGGGGTGTTTGCAGACTGGGCGTGGGCCTGTCCTTCCCAGAGCCCGGGTTCCTGCGGCTGCTCTGTGAGGAGCAGGTGTGACCATCAGATACCTTTGGAAGACGGTTGTCTCTTTCCCTGGGAAGCTGCTATCCCTGTTCACCTTTGTCAAACCCAGAATTTCTCAGACAAAATCTGTTTCTCAAGGAATAATATTTTCCTCTTTTGAATAGCCACAAACTTTCTGTGGAATAAACTTGAGAAATATTCTTCTGGGTTTTCACTGGTGTTGGGGACACAACCTTCAATAGTCTCTTGGTAGGTTGACTGCAGACCTCCTAGAGCCCCTTAGCCATACATCTGAAGAAGCAGCCCCCAAACTACTCAGAAGCGTGTAATTTGAATTTTGTGTGTGTGTGTGTGTGTGTGTGAAAAATGAAAATGCATGGAAACAAAAGGTTTGCCTTCTTAGATATGCTATTCTAGGTCATTGGTAAAATAAGTTTTATTCTTTTGAAAATATATATTTGTATTGATTTCAGAGAGCAAAGGGGAGGGAGAGAAAGATAGAAACATCAATGATGAGAGAGAATAATTGATCAGCTGCCTCCTGCATGGCCCACACTGAGGATCAAGCCTGCAACCCAGGCGTGTGCTCTGAATGGGAATCAAACCGTGACCTCCTGATTCATAGGTCGACACTCAACCACTGAGCCACGCCAGTCAGGCAAATAAGTTTTCTTCTTCAGCCTAAAATCAGTTTATGTTTCCTGAGGGGGTGGAGGAAGATGGTGTGAAGTGTGCTGTGGTAGGTAGCTCGGGGAAAGAATTCCCATTTGCTCAGAGATGCTTCAAGGAAGACGGACTGGCAGGGAGAGGAAGCTGCCTGTCCAGGCACCTCACTGACTTCACCAGGAATGTCATCCTCACAGCCAAAGGTCTCCCTCTGTGCGTTTGTAAAGGAAGCTGGTCCCACGAGTAGATTCCGGGGCTGAGGCCAGGCCAGCAGTGCTGGTGCAGGAAGCCCCGCTGTGTTCCTCCTGAGCTGAGGGAGCTTCGCAGTGTGGGGACCAGGTGGTATCCTGGTTGGGTCTGGCTGTCTCTTTCCAGGGTGTGTAAAAAACATGCAGCCTTCTCTGAGGAGCCTTTGGGTTCTTGTTTTAGACGTCCAGGCCTCCTAGTTTCATTCTGGATTCAGATTCTGACTGCCTCTGGCTGACTCTGGGAGCTTGAGCAAGTTAATTCAAACTCTCCATGTCTATATGGAGTGGGGATAACAATGCACCTTGCTGACAGTGTTGTCATGAGGATTAAATGAGATAGATACATAGACAGCCCCTTAGAACAGGCCTTGGATGAAGCAAATGCTCCATAAACACTGAGCACAAAGGCTTCTGGGCTGGGAGTTTTGGG
>PVJC01014641.1:0-36107 GCA_004026665.1 Murina feae
CATCGTTGCTTAAAACGACTCCCAATTATTACCTGAGTTTATGGCTTGGCAAGTCCACTTCTTAGGCTCTCCTAAGGACGTAGTCTTTTCCCCTTTCTAACCCTCTCTAAGACTTCTTCTGCTCTATTTTCCTGCTTGGCACTTTTTAACATCTAGTATACTGTATACAATTGATCCTTAAACAACAGGGGTGGGGTGGAAGGACTGATCCCCATGCAGTTAAAATCTGCATACTATTTTTGACTCCCTCAAATTTAAGTTACCACTCAGTATCCAGGAAGAATTTGTTGTAGGACCCCCATTTCCCCATGGGTATTCATATCTGCAGATACTCACAATGCTAAGCAGCGGGACCAGATGCCACACATAAGGCAAGAGATAGAGTCAGAAGTGTCCACCTGGTGTGACGGGAAGCTATGGGGGGTCTTTAGGAGAGAGGATTGTGTGATCAGGTTTACAGCTTTAAAATAATGCTTCTTTGTGAACAACAGAGTGGTCAAAAGTGGGCGGAGGAGAGCTGCAATGAGGAGAAAGCACTCACCTGGTGGCGATGATGGTGGCTTCACTAGGGCGGTGTCGGTTAGGGGCACATGCAGGGGCTGGAGTTTGGATGAGTTCTGAAGGGCAGCTGGCAGAATGGGTGTGAGTGGTAAAAGATTGCGAAGAATGAAATGCAACTCTGTGTGCTTGCATTCTTACAGTAATGCAGGGTGAAGGGTTTTTATACACCTGCTTTCTTTTAGATCTTACAGGAACAAGTAAATCTGTTTATTTTAGAGAGAAAAAATAATAACAACAACAAAACCAAAAACTCCTGACAATTGCCTCCAGAAATTTCCCCAAGCAAATCTGACAAATATAGCTGCTCTCAGAGTTAAATAATTCAGGGTTCTAAAGTACTATGGCACTTTTTCTTATTAGGTATAAGAATTTACATTAAAGGCTTTTAAAAAACATCATAATATTACAGTCACATCATTGTGCATTTATATAAGAAAAGTACATAAATGTATATGTATTTATACGTACATTTTTATGTATATATGAATATAAGTGTATATATGTATTTATAGAATTATACAATTTTAATTCTCAGAATATTGACATCAAAGAAATTATCCTGTGGCTTTTATACCTTTACTAGAGGCCAGGTGCACAAAATTCGTGTGCTTGGAGGTCTTCCTCAGCCCAGCCTGCCCCTTCTCACATACTGGGAGCCCTCAGGAGATGTCCTACTGATGGCTTAGGCCTACTCTCTGCTCTCCTTGGGGAGCGGGCCTAAGCCGCAGTCTGGCCTCCCTGGAGGCAACCAGGGTAATCAGGGGAAGCCACCAGCCCCATCACCCTGCTGCTGTAGCCACTGTCAGTCACCGAAGCCACCAAAGTGTTTTCATCAACACAGACTCCAGTCTCTTCACCATGAAAAAATGACAACTTTCTTTAGGCATTTTCAAAATGTGTCTTTCATAAGATATGATATTTCTTTCTTTATTTTTTTAAAATCCTCACCTGAGGATATGTTTCCGTTGATTTTTAGAGAATGTAGAAGAGAAGGGAAAAACAGAGAGAAACATCAAAGTGAGAGGAACACTTTGATTGGTTGCCTCCTGCATGAGCCCTGACCTAGGCCCTGGCCAGAGAGGAGCCCGTAACCTAGGTATATGCCCTTGGGGAGGCTTGAACCCAGACCCTGCAGTCAGCAGGCTGAGGCATTATGCACTGAGCCAAACTGTCTAGGGCAGGATATGACATTTCTTAACCCTCCAGCAGTGGACCTTCATTTTTTTCTCCAGGAGTGTGGTGGAAAAACCCTAGATCACCTTTGTGGATTCTTATTACTCAGGTTACTAAGAATATTATCAGTGGCATACAGGGAGCTTAGCCAATGAGCAGTAAGAAAAGGTGTTTCCTCTGTAGTTCACTCCGATTGCAGGCTCCACCCTTGCCCCTCCAATCCCAACGCCACCCCTACCCAGGCCTGTAGCCTCTGGCCTAGGATGTAGGTCTGGGCAGGGGACCCCCAGACTCCTGCGATCACCGACTCTACTCCTGCCCAGGTCCCTGTGATCGCTGCCTCCGCCCCTGCCCAGGTCTGCAGTCTCTGCCTAAGGCTGCAGGCCTGGGTAGAAGACCCCAAAGCACCTCAGATCATTGGCTTCACAGAGCCCAGGCCTCTGCGATCACCAGCTCTGATCCTGGCCCCTCCGATGACTGGCTCCTCCTGTGCCTAGGCCCCTGTCCCTCCAATCACCGACTCTATGGAGCTCAGGCCCCTGTGGTCACCAACTTTGCCTCTGCCATCACCGGCTCTGCCCTTGCCCCACTGCAGCCTCTAGTCAAGGCTGCAGGCCTGGCCAGAAGACCCCTAAGCCCCTAGATCGCCAGCTCCAGGTCCCTGTGATTGCTGGTTCTGCCTCTCTCCCCTCCCTCTCCCCTCCCCCCCCACACTTCCCCTGCCACCGCCTGGCTAATAGGCCTGGCCACGTCAGTGGCAGGGCTGAGGCAGACTAGGCTCCACCATCTTGTGGCTATGGGCTCGACCATCTTTGTGATGGAGTGATGACTAATTTGCATATTACTCTTATTGGATAGGATGTCTTATTGATCAAATACATTATTGGTTCTGAATAACCCACAATTAAGACTGGAATCTGGCATTTGTCCCTCTAAAATGAAAAATATTATAATCTTAAAAATACATCTGTGAGTGTGTGTTTGTGTGTGTGTGCTTTCACACTGACAAGTACTTGGGAGAAAATGAAGGAACCAAGGGATAATTTACTCTGCAGGGATCATTTCTCTGTGAGTCATGGAGGATGTGTGGTCCATGGTGTGGGTGGGAATTTTCCATACCAAACAATGCTAATGATAGCTCATGGGGGAGGGACAGCCCTTCAGTATTGCAGAGCCTAAGCCACAAGGGCACTTTGCTGAAAGGTTATAGAACATACGAGTGTGAGGGTTGCAGCAGAGCAATATTAACCAAAATGCTTTGTATTAAAATTATCACTAGGCATTCTCCACAGGTATCTGAGTGACTTTAAGTAACCACTGTGTTTAGTGAAACCTGTTCTACTTCACTTAAAATTGAAAGAGATTGAGTTGCTTCAGCAGTGCTTCTTGTCCTTAACTTTTTCTATTTTTTTTAGCAGATAGGGAAAGATACTTCAGAAATAGTTACACACACTGAAACCATTGGAAACATACTTTTGTGTGTATCCCAGGATTGTGAACATTTCTGTTATGCTTGTCTCAAAAACTGAATAACAGTGTTTACATAACATGCTACCATGGATGTGCCTACAGAATAACTTTAACCTATTTTAAGTGATATTCTTTAGAATTCCCTTGTGTTTTATGCAGTTATAACCTAAAATTCAAGTGCACATGTTTATCACAAAGGGAAAAGGATACATCTTCTTTAGATCTATAGGAAAATACATGCAGATTCCATGGGTGTTGGTGTAGAGAGACTGACCTTTTCTGTGGCTGAAAGTGTGAAATTTAGACTCTAACAAAACAGGTTTTGAATTCCACCTTTTAGTGTATCTAGTATAAAAATATATGAAAAATGTATAAAATGTATGAAAAATTTGTTAATGAAGTTTGTTGTGGTCTACATAGATGACAAGGTAATTGAAAGGAAAGAAATCCACTATTTTGAAGACAAAGAGAAAATATTGCTTCTAAGAGAAGAGCTGGGAACTCTACCTAAAGACAATGCCTAACTAAATCTTTTTATTTGAGAATTTGAGCAGATGAGGCCTTTTTGGACATGGTTTAGTTTTTTGTTTGTTGTTTAATGGTGCCGTTATATAGCATAAGGCTGCAGGTGCATACCTGGATTTCAAGGCATCATTCTACAAGTAAGAGATGAGAGGCGAAATCAAAGAAAGAGGCCTTGTCAGTGGGGCAGCTGGGTGTCCTAAAGGCAGTGTGAGCAAAGAGACTTTCACATCAGTGCTGACCGAGTAACTTTAGTAAATCTGATACATAGCATTTACTTTTTTTACATAAACTTTTATTTTTTAGAGTAGTTTTAGATTCATCGTTAAATTGACTGGGAAGTACAGAGGTGTCTGATGTACTCATTATCCCCACACATGTACACACTCCCCCATTATCAGCATCTCCCACCAGACTGGTACATAGGTTACAATGGATGAACATACATTGACACATCAGCCTGGCTAAGAATCTACAGTTTACATTAAGGTTCATATCCTATGGGTTTGGGAAAATCTACTCACCATTATGGAATCACAGAGTATTTTCAATGCCCTAAAACTCTCTGTCCTCCACCTATTCACCCTAACCCTCCCCCTCGTCCTTAGAAACCACTGATCTATCTTTTCAGAATTCCCTATGGTTAGAATCATACACAGCCTTTTTAGGCTGTCTTCTTTCACTTAGTAATATGCATTTAAGTTCCTGAATCTCTATTGATGGCGGGACAGCTGATTCCTTTTTAGCCCTGAATAATATTCCACTGCCTGGATGAATCAGAGTTTATTTATCCACTCATCTACTGAAGGACATCCTGGTGGCTTCCATGTTTGGGCAATTTTGAAGAAAACTGCTATAAACATCCATGTGTAGTTTTTGTATGGACATACATTTACAATTCCTTTGAGTAAAAACCAAGGAATGTGATTTTTGGATCATATGGTAAGAGTATGTTTAGTTTCATAAGAAACTGCCAAACTGTCTTCTATAGTAGCTTCCAGCATGATACTATTTTCATACCCACCAGCAATGCAACTTTCAATTTTAACTTCTTCCCTTTCTTGGCTTGTACTGCAAGTGTTCCTATTCGTTTAACCATCAGTAAACACCTATCCCTCACATTGGCCTGGTGTTAGTGTTGGAATGCAGGAAGGGAGGCAGCGAAGAGCATGATTTAAAGCAGCACAGAAAGAAAACGGTACCCATAGGAGATGAAGATAGGAGAAGCCATGGTTCAATGCAAGCAAGAAATCAGAGCTAATGGGATGCATGGAAGACATAAGCCCTCAGCAACCTGCGCAGAGATTGCCTGGGACAACGATCTACTGGGTAAATCATCAACCGGAAGATGTTCTCCTGGGAGATGACCTCTCATGAACGGATGTTCCCTGGTTCCAGCTCCTGCAGGTCGCTGTGGGTACCAGCAATCCCACTCAAGAGGCAATTTGAAGATGGAGCTGAAAGAGGTGAAATCAGGTGGATGATGAAAAGAACTCAGCCATAAAGGAAGGCAGGGGAGGTGGGATCTGTCTCCTTCTGCTTCCTGTCTATCTCTAAGGGAGCAAGGAAGTAGGTCACAGGGCCTGGGCTCTACCATTTAACTTCCCAGTCTTGAAAGAGTCTCAATCCCCTCTCTGTATTGGAAATAAGTCCAGGATAAGGTGGCCTCAAAGCAAAACAGTGCTCTCTGGTGTCCTATCCCTTCCTGATCTATGCCCAGTTGTTCCCATGCTACTGTCAGCTCTCCAGTGCCTTCAAGCATTTTACATTTTATCTGAGTTTTTCCGTGTATCCTTAGTTTATAGTGAGTTGGAAAAAAATGAGTCTGCCTTAGTTAATTTTGGGTTGAATAAGAAAGGAACAAATCAATAATGACTTGCTCATTGGACAGCATTTAAGATAATAAAAACATAATTTAGGCTCAGGCTCAAGGGAACGTTTGCTTATTCTTTAAATATTGCATATTAAACTGTCTTTTAATATTTTGAGCAGAAAGTTTAATCCACTATACTAATTATGTAGTAATAGACTTAATCTGGTTCTCCAGGATTAGGAACATCTAGTTTCATAGACTTTGTGTTCACATTTCTAGTTTAATTTTTTCAATGATATTTGCTTACTAGCTGGTGAAGATTTGTATATTTCATCATTATTCTTATTACTAGTAGCCTGTTGCAGGAAGATTCCTGCAAGAATAGGGCTTCCTGAACCAGAGCGAAGCAGAGAAGGGAGCGAAGCCCACCTCGGCTCCCTCCTGCCTCTGCCGCCTCAGCTCCCCGCCCTTCTCCCTTCCTTCTTCACTGTCTCTGCTACCTCAGCTTTGTTCCCTTCTCCACCACTTGGCTCCCTTCTGCAGCACTTGGCTGCCTTCTAGGCTGTCTTTAGTCTTCGCTCTCTTATGTATGCAAATTAACCGTCATCTCTGATGGGTTATTTTGCATACTATCACTCTGATTGGCTGGTGGGCGTGGTTTAGGTGTCTTGGAGTGATGCTTAATTTGCATATTACTCTCTTATTAGAGTAGATTCCTTATGTATCTGAAATAAAGGATTTGATTTTTTTTAAACTGGTATGTAATATTTTCTTAGATTATTCACTTAACAACAAGTGAAGCCAGGATAATAAAACAAATGAAAATAAAATGGGGATAATATTATACCCACTTTTCTGAAGAATACACCAGAGAATCTGAAAGAACCTTAAACAAGCCATTTGAATATCTCAATTTAAAGGGCAGTTTTGCAATATCAAAATAAACATACACTTAAATTTAATCTCATGTTTAGGAGAGCAGGGTAATTGCTGATGCTGAAGGAAACTGACTTTGGACCCCCATCTCTGCAGAAACAAAGCATTTTAGAGAATTTTTCATCATTTCCCACAGTGACAGCTTTAAGAGAAACTGTTTCTGATGCTGTGTCATCTCTTAAATCTTCAGGAAAAACATTCTTTATGTAGACTTTCCTGTGACTGCGTTTCCATACAACACTTGGCCTAATACAAATTAGAAAGTAGATACCACACGTACCTTTTATGGTCTTGAAGCAGTTTCTGTGATCCTCTGTGAACTCATCATTCCTTAATATCGCCCCCACCCATGCCTGCCCTCTGCCGGAATAGCTTCTATGGAAAGTCAAGTCCTCACAAAGAACATTTCCCATTTTCCTTTCCCTCAAGTACTGTGTTTGTAATAAACCTCAGTAGTCCTGGCTTCAGATATGGTTTAGAAAAATATTATTTTATCTCAAGATAGTTTTTTGTTCACTATTGCCATCCCACTGTTTAGCAAAATGCCTGATCAAAAAAGCAATAGCAGTAGATAAAAAAAGTTTCCTAATGCAATGACCTAATTACATCTAATATTTGTACACATATGCAGATATAAATAAATACATAATATATATACACACAGGCAATACCTATAGCTTCAGTCTGCATGCTCCAGACATGTGGTTAAAAATAGATAAATTTCAGAAATGAATATAATTTCAGATAGGCACCAGTTATAATCTTAATAAAGAGTGAAAATATATGAATAAATTCTGTTGTTTGGCTTACTAGCTTGAGAATAAGGAGGATCTAAGGAATATGAAAACTATTATTCATTTGAAGTAGTCTTGTTAATTTCTTAAAAATAACTCAATTTTTAGAAGGTTATGATTATCTACAACTCTATACCTATATGTACATCTATGATCAATCTGTTTAGTTTAAGTAGCTAGTAACAAGTAACGAGGCAATGACTGGAGAAATGGGATGGCCTAAAGAATAACAAACATGTTTTAAAAAAATAATGTAGCAACATAGAAACTATGTTCTTGATTACTGTTTTCAACTGTTGTATAGTAGAGCATTGCTTGAAATAAAATAGACTTCTGTATCAATGTTTTGAATACCTCAAATTTTATAAAACATTGTATTGAGATTAAGGGTTGTGTTACACAACCTGAAAGATATCATTATAGATTTAAGTGAAATAAAGTGGCAAATATAGTGAAAATCAGTAAGACCTCTAAAATAAATGAAGGGCGATCTTTTTTTAATTCCAATTAAATGCTATTTTCATAACTTTGTTTTTGTTGTTACTGTTAAAAATCATGACTAGATTTCTCTGAGATGGATAGTTCTGTGTTTAGATACAACTGTATTCCCTAAAATTGGGAAACTTAATGTATTTTCTTAACAAATTGCAAAGTCGCAATGATATTTTTTGATTAATGTCAAGTGTAATTTTATGCATCAAATGATTTTAGAAAAGGTTTATAAGCCTTCCAATGATAAATTATGTTTCTTAACATATTGTTAAATATCATATGTAACAAATTTCTAAATATTCAGTCTGCAAATAATTTAGGGATGTATTTTGTGGTAAATCAAAGATACAACAGTGCTGGGTGAAGTAGGATACAAAACATAGGTTAACTTGATGAACGACAGAATCAGGTGTGCCTATATGTGTATGTAGCAGAAGATATTAACAAATTAAAGTAAATTAGTTAACTCATATCAAATATGCAAGCAAGGAGTACTTAAAGTGTTTCTGTACAGCACCAGAGATGTGGAAAGCAATAAAACTTGAAAAGCAATATAAATTCAGTAGGTATTCAAAGTAACATTTTAATACCTGATTACTATAGTACACTGAGTTTTATATTTGATCATAGTAGGCAATGTAACAGATGTTATAAAACCCTGAGGTAAAGTGAAAATAAAAGAGATCCCAAGGGAAGGGGAAAAATGAAATGATAATTGGGCAAATCAATCTAATGGAAAAAAAATACTAGTAAGTGGAGACAAAGGAACATGAAATATTTTATCAAAAATGGTTTGATCTAAGTTGAAGTGTTTTGATTCTTCCTAATTTTTTCATCCTGGATAATTCACACCCATTGAAACAGCCATGGATTTCTGGACCTCACACATTAGGCAAGGGATGGTAGTTAAAATAAAAAAGTAAATTCACTCATTTTAGGTTTTGAAATAAGTTATCAAACTCATGGAACAAACAAGGTTTTGCTTAACAACAATTATGGAATTTGAGCTTTGAGAGACTTAATGTCTGGCATTTTTGCCACAAATAAAATACATTGAAAGTACATGGCAGCATAAGAGGAAATTTTTTCTCTTCCAGTGGCAGTTATGTTTTTCCAAGAAACGGGCTCCATTTACTGCCAGGGTCCATTACTGAGTAGTAATGCTAGCCTATGGTCCCACTACTGTGTTCTGGGTGTATTGGGAGCAGTGACTTGATTTTGAGTCTCAGGGGTTCATAGTTGGAGAGGAAAGGTGCTCTAAATGGATGTTCACAGGAGTCTAAAAAATACCTGAATCTTATTTAGATGTTGGACTTTGAGCTGATAAGATTTCCATAAAATTTTGGACCTGAGGTTGATGAGATGATTAGGTTTTGATTTTGATGGTGAGATTTGGACTTTGAGCTGATGCTGTAATGGAGTGAGACTCTTAGGGGCCTTGAGAAGAGATGAATGTTTGAGAAAGATGTGAATTATGGGGAGTTGGGGAGCATGGGATAGACAAAGTTCTGAAATTATCTTCAAGATTCACAAATCTGAGGGATACACAACCTGTAATCCCCAACCATTGAGTTTTAATGGGATTTGTGGTTATGAGGGATTTCACTCCCATGACCAGGAACTATCAATTGACTTTGACATAAAAAGGGCAATAATTCTTGCATGGCCTGTTTTTAAGATTATTCCTTAAAAGAAAGACTGTGCCCTTTCTGAATAGGAGATCTTAAGCCAGAGACGATCTCCTGCCCACTATGAGGAAGCAAACTTCCAGTTAGAGAGAGGGCAACATATTAAAGAATGGAAGGCACACTCCAGGTCCCACAAGGGGCTGAATTCTGCCTACAGACCAGGAAGCCAGAGGAGGACAGTGATATCCAGATGAGATCACAGTAGAGCCAACACCTCGACTTCATCCCAGAGGGACATTCACAGAGGTGCCTGCATCCTGGACCCCTGGAAGCCACGCAGGTATAAGTGCATCTTGATAAGCTTGTAGTAATTTGTAATGTTGCAATAGAAAACAAACACAATTGTGCTCAGAGACCTATTTTTTAATTGCAAACTGCACTATACTTCACAGCCAGTGTTAAGTGATTCCTTAAAGATGCCTTTTGATAACACTCCCTATTCCCTGGCAAGTCTTTTTCCTATGCCCTAGTGAAGTAATAGTTATTACCTAAATTTATAATTGATTGTTTGTAACTTACAACCATTTATTAACCAGTTAACATGTACCAAGAACTTCAGCTCACTTTGAACTGTAAGGATTAATAAAGCATGATCACTTCTTTCAGACCTTAGTCTACTGAGTAGTAATGCAATGCAAATAAAAAAAGAAGTTATAGCATTCACCCCCGGGATGATAACAGGGCTCCTGTGTGAGGTGTTAAGAGAGGAGAGGACAGATGAAAGGGAAGGGAGAAGGAGAAGAGAAAGTGTGTGACATTTGAGTTGAGGATTGATGGGTAGACAGGAATTTTTCCAGGAAGAAAATAGAGGGTGTTTGCACCTAAAAGAAGACCAGGTAGATATTCAGAGGAAGGATACAGTGTTTTTTATTTGGAATAAGGAGTTTGGCAGGACATACTAGCAAGTGTACTGAGCAACCTAAAATAATAATATTACTTATAAGGCCACCATTGACTGAGGTTTTAGTTTGAGCCAAAGACTTATCTTTGTGTATGGCATGCAGGATATAATTTATTGTTCGTAACAAATTAGGCTATATGCCCTCATTTTACTATGAGGTAATATGTAAGTGAGGTCAAAGTCATAATTTTGTAGTTTCAAAAATACACATACTATATTTACTCAATATCCATTTACTTGGGTCAGTGGAAAAATGCATTATTAATGGTATACATTTATCTATACATGTTAAAAATAATGGCTTACTATTATTTTTCTTCAAAATGCATCTCTCAGAGCCACCTCTTTGTAGTTTTCCCTTTGCTTGTAAATATTGATAACTGATTCTGCAGGGGAAAAAGAAAAGAAAGAAAGACAGAAGATCTCTGACACCTGCTGTTGGCTGACTTCTGCCCACCCTGGTCAGTCCAGCCCATGAGGAGGTAACTGTCAGAGTGCTGGATGCGACACACATACCCTTCACCAGAAACCCTGCTCAGATGCCTGACCACCCAACACCCTCTGACCCTTTAGACTTCATTTCCCATACTGCACAGGGTGCTCTTAGAATCCAACTTCCTTTATATCCCATTATGTCTCCTAATAGGACTTTCCATACCTGTCATTGTTCTGTTTCATTACACAGGTCAGTTTTCTACCTTTTTTTCTCCTCACTGGAATGTCTCCTAAAAAAGGGAAGGAGCCTTATCCGCTTGGTTCATCTCTGTGTGTCTCAGTACATGGTATAAGCTTAATAAGTATGTGTTAGATTTAAGAATAAAACTCTGGAGAGGGCACATATGAGAGGCTTTTTCTCTGATCGCTTATGTTAATAATCCAACAGATTGCACTGCTGATGAGCAGAAGTGAAATTGGCTAGAGATTATCTAATTGGGAGCCCACAACATCTTTATTAACTTCTTTAAGACCAATGAGGAATATTATGACTCTCTCATATATAGAGCGATGCAGATGTACAACACAGACCATATTCTGCTAAGCCAAGATTTTGTGCCTTGTACTTGACTGCAGGATACAGGATGGAGGGAGTAGAGCAAAGATTAGGGACAGGAGAACAAGTGGAGCATTCTATCACTTACTACAATCTCAGTCATAAAACCTTTTTAAAGCACCTTCAGTCTAAGGTATAGAGGCGTCTGGACTATGGCAGACATTGTGTCAATGTTTGTCTAATTGAAATTAATAAGGATTAATTTAAAGGTGCAGGGTAATGTGATAAAAATAAGTGATTTTCCAGATCCACTTGAGTTAAAATTGATGATATGGATTTTGCTTTACAACTTGATCTCCACAAGTCATTAGCTATAAGAATACTAAAATACTGCTAAATTTTTTCAGGGCAAATACAAGTGATTTGGGGACTGCTGTTCTGTTGGGTAAGCTGTGCCTATCATTCATCTAGTTAATTTAAGAAAACCAGCGACAGTTTTGAAATATGGTGTTGGGATGTGCTGACTGTCCATGTGCTCACATTCGTTGGTATATTCTGATTACAAGAGACAAGTATAATGAGCTTGAATAGATATATTTCTCTTTGCGTGAAATAGGAAAAAATGTCCTTATGTGCCCTTGTTTACTAATTTCAAGATATATAATTGCACTCTACATATAAAGTAGAAAGTAAAAGATTTTCAAGGTAATCAAACTAAACTGCAAAGAGGTTAGAAATAAATAAAATGATAAAATTCTGTGTTCTTAAAATGGTAAAGAAACTTGTGTTTAAGTACATTTATTTTAAAGAATAACATTTTGTTTGGTGCAGTTAACTGTCAACAACATTGGGCTGGGGCAAGATTGTGTTTTGAAGCCTATATCACACACACATACACACACAATACAGCATCAATGAATAGGAAAATAGGAAAATCATATCGATTGTATAAAATCATTGCATGGTAGGGATTTTTTTAAAAAGGCAACATAGGGAAGAACTTTGGATCCTTAAATTCATCGCCTTCTTTATATACATTTACCCCATTGATCAAAGTGACCTTTCCTCTCCTTGTTCCTGTTGCTAATATGCCATCATTGTGCACTTTTGACAGCTGTGCTTAATATCATGTCATGCGATTATTTCACTCCAAGCTCTTCACTTTCTCTGGATAGGGTGCTATTTATCTTAACACCGCCATGCTTCCTATTCAAACAGCAACACCCCATGATCACGAAACCTTTTCTAGTTGGAGTTGTATTTGCTTTGTCCTTTTTGTCTACACATGCTGCCACTGTGAAATTTCCCCTGCTTGTTCCCACAATTTGCACAAATCTCCATGCTTTTCTGTACAATGTTTGTCCACAGGCTGTACATATGGTTTTCATTTTTCTGAGTGTCCTAGATCCCATGCTTTTGCTGGTCCTCAGCGCCCCCGAAAACAAGGGCAATGTTTATTTCACAAAAATACAGTCTTGTGGATGGTGATAACTATCTTACTTCATGTTTTGGCTATCTCTGCATGTCCCTTTCCTTAATTACATTACAGATTTTTTTCTTTCTCTCTTTCTCTCTCACCTGCACTTTATAAAAGATTTTATTTATCCTCAGCTGGTGTGAGCAGCAGGAAACAATGGAATTCAGTTCACTGTATGGAGTGCTTCAAATTGTCTCTCTTTGGCTAGAATTTACAAATGTAATCGAGGGTGTCTTGGACGAATGTTATTGGAAATCCCGAGCTCATTTGCATCCATATTGTGTTTTGAGTCAGGGATTTAGGAAGAGCAAACACTCTCACTGAGTTCATGCCATAGATAGAGGTCAGTCTTCTCTGCAGACAAAACCTCTGATGATATTTATTCATGAACTGGGACAATCTGAACAGTAAAATAATTCATTGCCCAAAATATCTTTGCTGAAAAATTCAAATAGCCAGATGGTTGTGCAGCCCTATATTCTTTCAAAATATGCTGTAGTCAACAGATTGTAAGTCAGAGAAAGAGGAGTTGATGTTCAGTGTAAATGTAATATGAGCATAACCATATATCTCCTGTACACATAGTTATAAGAAGAGAAGATGACGGGAAAAAATAGTATTTTCTTTTGTACAGGGCATGATATTTTGTGCTAAAAACAGCTATGCTTGACTTTGACTCTTACTCAGTAATTTGATTGTCTAAGAAAATTCAGGATATCTTATCTCCTTATTAAAGGTAATTGTTGAAACATATGTAAAGATATGGCAATGCCCTTCTACATAATAAAATTCAGTAGTTTAATCCATAGCTATTATTTAATGAAAATAGGTACATAATGGCAGAAGTGTGTGGAAGAAAATTATCCTATCTAATAACAAGGAAGTATGCTAATAGACCATCACACACTCACAAGATGATGGCACCCACAGCCAATAAAGAAGGAATATGCTAATTGACTGCCATGCCCTCACAAGATGGTGGTGCCCACAGTCACAAGATGGTGGCACCCAGTCCCCTCGGCCCCACCTCATCCTGCTGGAGTCCTCCAGTCCCCACAGTCCTTCAGGGGAAGGAAGTTGGGGAAGATTGACCTGGCAGGGGAGGGCAGTTGAGTATGATCATGATGGCAGGGGAGCAGTTAAGCATCAATCAGACTTGCAGGGGAGTGGTTAAGGGGCTATCAGGCTAGCAGGCAGAGTGGTTTGGGGCAATTAGGCAGGCAGGCAAGTGGTTAAAAGCCAGCAGTCCTGGTTGTCAGAGGGATGTCCGACTGCTGGTTTAGATCAGGGCTAAACCAGCAGTTGGACATTCCCCTGAGTGGTCTCAGATTGGAGAGGACATAGGCTGGGCTGAGGGACATGTCGCCCCATGCATAAATTTTATGCACTGGGCCTCTAGTCCTATATAATAAAAGCCTAATAGGGTATGTGTCTGTTGTCCATTCAACCAATCAAAGCATAATATGCTAATGATGTGCTAAGACTGTTCAACTGCTCACTATAACATGCACTGACCACCAGGGGCAGACACTCTGACCAGTCAGTAGTTTAGCTTGCTGCTGGTGTCTGGCCAATTGGGACTGAGCAAGAAGTACTGGACATGCTCTGGAGCCCTCCCATGGTTCCTCTCCTACTGGCCAACCTCCCACCTCCCTCCCTTGCCCTGATCATGCACCGATGGGGTTCCTTGGCCTAGCTTGTGCCCGCTCACAGTCCAGGACCCCTTGAGGGATGTCAGAGAGCCAATTTCTGCCCAGTCCCACAAGCCAGGCTGAAGGAACCCCTCCCCTGGTGCATGAATTTGTGCATTGGGCCTCTAGTGTCAGTAAAAAAATAAGGCATGAGAATTAGAATGTAGACTCTAGAATGAATAATGCCACAGCTCTTTTTTAAATGAATGATATTTGGAAATTGGTTTGTCAAGCTGTTCTTTGTTAAACAGCAATATACCAAATTTTTTAATTGATAGGCAAACTCAGAGCAAAAGGAAGTATAAATAACAATATCAATTTTAAACTACATATAATTTAAAAGATAATTATTCAAAAATATTATTACATTGATAAAATTTAAAGTGACTAGAAGTGTTAAAAATGAAAGTTCATAGGCCAAATTATATAGAATTAGATGACATTATTTTACAAATCATATTATAGTATGAACATTTTTTACACACCATGGCTCAGTGTTTATCAGATAAAACAGAAATTGCAAGCCAGGCGAAAGAAGGGTTTGAATTATTAAAAAGCTGCAGACTACATTTAGTCAATCAATAATAGCAGAAGAATACAAAATATATAATGTTGAGTTCCCCTGGAACATTTTTAAGTTGGTGGTATTGTCACCTCTATGATTCTTCTAAATTTTCACTAAACATATTGCATAATTTGTGTTTTCTGACTACACTGTAATAAGTATAATTTAATATCAAAAGTGTAAAAATTTAAAATGGTTTAAATGGCTATTTTTTAAATTATGTTAACAGTGTTAATCCAGTCACTGGAGGACATTTTGGACGAATGGAAGATGCAGAGTTAGAATTTTGTACTAATCATAGCCAGGTCTGTGTAGAGAGCTCATATCTGCATCATGTAGACACTTTTCCTATGCAAACCTCACGGGGCAATAAAGAATATCAGTGTCTTTATTATTGACTCAGCAGTGGCCACAAATTGAACTGGTCATTTTAAACAATTAATATAATTGTTTAAAGCACTATAAAAATGCATTGTAGTGGGCTGTGAGAACATGCGTTAAAATGTTAATAGGGTTGCCCAGGCCAGCGTTGATCAGTGGTTAGAGTGTAGGCTGTGCACCAAGGGGTCTCAGGTTCGATTCCCGGTCAAGGGCACATACTTGGGCTGCAGGTTCAATTTCTGGCGCAGTCAGGACATGTGTGGGAGGCAAATTTTGCAAGCCAGGCAAAAAGAAGGGTTTCTCTCACATTGATGTTTCTCTCTCCCTCCCTTCTTTCCTTGTTATAAAAATCAATGGAAAAAATACCCTCAGATGAGGATTAACAAAAAAAAATGTTAATAGTATTGACTTCTGGGTGCAGTTTCTGTTCTTGAATAATAGACAGCTTTGTAAATTCAAAAGGTCATTCCACCGATTCTGTTGTGGCAGAGCTCATTGCTTCTGCTTCTGAGATGGACTTTATTGATACTTTTCTCTGATGGTGGATGTCGAGGTAAATAATTTAGTACCATTAGAGAGTCAATATATTTACTAAGAATAAACCAATTTTTCTTCAATTGGGAGTTTAAGCTGCAAATTTAAATTGACTTTCCCAATTGAGTCAAGGAAACAAACATGAATCTCTTCTAAAAGGAGCCAGAGAACTGAAGAATAAACACACTCCATGTGTTGCAATGTTTCCAAAAGTGTCAAGAGTCATAGTAACTATTTTGATGTCAATATACCTATAAAGACACCTTTCCTGTCCCTAAGTTATTGTCATGAAAGAGTTACTGCAACTCCAAAACAGTAAATAATTTAGTATTTTTGTGGGGGTAGATTTAGGCTTGTTAAGCATGACATAAATTAAAACTGTTGTTTCTCATTTTCCATAGTCAAGCAAATGTATTACATGCCACAGCTAATAGGAGAGTCACTTATGTGCCTGCCTAGACAGCGATTCTATTCTTATGGAACAATGATAAATGTCCTTTCTTTAGAATGCGAATAGGAAATTACTTGACTACAAACCATTCAATCTGGTATTATTAATTATGCAGAGAATGTCCTGATTTAATGAAATTTAAGTAGCCTTGCAGAAAGTCATGTGATTTGGTAATATACTGACAATTACCTAAGAAATGTATCATGTATATTTCATCCATATTTCTAGACATAGACCTCTGATACTTGGAAGCATGAAGAATGAGAACCGATCTCAGTCATTTTGAACACTAAAAATGTCTTCTTGAAAGAATTGGGAACATTCTGACAAAAAAGAGAAATGTTATAGTAAAATTGATTTTACCACAAGATCAAAATATGTGAAAGTGCTTTGTGTGTGAGAAGTTCAACTCCTTCAAAGGAGGAAAATCAATTAGAAAAATGGTTAGAAGTTACGAGTTTTTCTTTGAGACCAGATCTTTCTCATTTTTGAATTCTTAGCACTGTGTGTGCTTTCTTGTAGCCTACACTGATTTAACCCTCATAGAGTTGTTCCTATGTTGTGCCTCTCTCACAAGTATTTGCATTGGACAGTATATGATGTCCTCTTCAAAGGGACCTAAGTAAAAATCCTTAGTGATATACTTAGAATCTTGGGCCTCACTTTCATTTGAGAAGTGGGGAAAGTGAAAACTTGTAGAGTTTTTCTTGTCAAAAAACATAACTATGTGAAACTTAAAAAATCTGAGAGGTACCCAGTGAATGTTATTTTACCGAAGTATAAGCTCTTTCTAACTTTCTTAATATCTATGTGTTATCAATAAAATCTAGAATGCCTATTATAAAGTAGGCTTATTACTTTATAATTGCTTGCTCAAATGTTTGATTTTTTTTTATCATAGACCAAGTCAAAATAGTCTTGAGTCTGGAAAATTATCATAGCAGATGTCAATCTTTGGCCAGAAGAGTCTATAAATAACTTGATAATTTGAGAGTTAACGTATGTCAGTTACACGCAGTGAAGCCGAGGAATCTCAGTGGCAAAGATCAACAGTGGATATTTTACAGAAAGAGGTCATGGTGCTCAGTGGTGTGATTTTCATGCAACATTGACTTGGTAATGGACCCAGGAGTTTAACTGCTGTGGACTATTTCCATTGTTAGTAATAGAAATGCAACCCCCTCCTAGTCGCTATATCACTCTGTTTTTATTGACTTAGAACACACATCACTTCCTGGAACTATTTTTGTCTTTCATTTACTTGATCTGTTGTTTTATGGCCTTTTCCTTTAAGAGGTAAGTTTCGTGAAAGAAGGGAAATTGGTTCCTTAAGTTCAGTCCTATTCACTCCACAACTGAAGCTGCCTGAAAAGTAACAGACATGTTTTTCACGTGAATTGCACTTAAGTTATTTTATAAGGTTCCCCCAGCCCACCTATACTATGAGTATCCTAATGAGAAAAGCTCTGCTACCTCTCCAGCTCTCCAATTCTGCCCCTAGCTGGTCCAGGTCTTGGAGACAGGTTGAGTGGGAGGAGGATTTGATAAAAAAAGATTATTTTAGGAATTTAGTAGTTAATACATCCTTGGATTCTTGACAGAGAGTCCGTCAAAGTCCTATATGGCCAAAAATTCACATTAAAATTGTAGAGCAGGTATAAAATAAGCTGAAATATGCAAACACAATTTCCTGATACATAGTAAGTATAATATAGACGTTAATGCTTAATACTACCAATTTGTTTTTAATGATGTATTTCTTAAAGATTTCATCCACTGATTCTTAAACATTTTGGATCATTGCCTTTGGAAGGAGAAAATGTCTGATCAGAAATGTGTTTCTCCTTAACATTTTACAGTTATCCTTTTAAAAGGAGGCTTTATAGGACATATATGACTAAATTTTCTCATAGTTATAGAGATGCATATCATTTGTACAGTATTTATTTTTGATAGGCATTACCAGCCTTGCTTCTAGGGCAAGTCACAGACTGGTTAGTGGTTCAGAAAATTGTTCCAGTGCTGGAAAAATGACTTGCTGTAAATCACTGTCGGACTAACAGAGTGCTTAGGTATTTTCATTTGGAGATCAGACTGACCTGGGTTTTAAATCCCAGCTCAACAACTTCCTCTCGGTGTGACCATGGATAAATTATGTAGCATTTCTAAATTCACTCTAATTTGTAATGATGGGACAGTGAGAGAATTCAGAATTCCTTTAAAGAGAATTTATAAGGATAAAATAGGTCATGCTTATCATAGCACATAACTTGTGTTAAGAATTCTTAGTTATTAATAATTAAGTATCTTTTAAAATAAAGAATTACATTACCTTTAAGCTCCACCATCTAAATGATTACATTCTTATTGAATTAACTCCGTCAATGTACTGGCGTGTAGGCAGATGTTATAATCCTTTTACAACCGAGGTTGGTCATGAAAAGAGTTATTCCCATCTCCATGAGAGGTAAGAATATCTCTCAAATCTTTCTAAAAGCGGGGTATGGGAGCCTTTCACCGAGCCCCGGGAGTTTTAAACTCTCAAATTGGTTCACACTCAGCCCCCTGCAATTTATCAAAGTTATCATTTAAGAGCACCTGCCAGTTACCGGCCCTGTGGCTTCTCTTTTAGGTAAGCTGAGCTTCATTCTTTGAATTCTCCTATCACTACAGATTTTAAGGGTAATGTTTGGTCCTGTGACTTCAACACTCTGACAGATATAAGAGAAATCATTGAATACTATTCCATTGTCTAGAGTTGTCACGTTTTACTTTTCCATTCACCTACTGAATGACATCTTGGTTGGTTACAAGTTTTGGCAGTTAGGAATAAAGCTGCCATAGATATTCTTGTGCAGGCTGGTGTGCACATAAGTTCTCAACTCCTTTGGTAAATTCCAAGGAACAGAATTGCTGCATCATATTGGAAGAACATGTTTAGTTTCCTGAGAAACCACAACACTGTCTTCCAGAGTCTGTATCATTTTGCATTCCCACCAGTGGTGAATGAAAGTTCCTGTCATTTCACATCTCACCAGCATTTGGTGTTGGCATTATTACAAATTTTAATGATTCTAATAGCGTGTTAAAGATATCTTGTTATTTTAATTTGCATTTCCATGATGATATATGGTGTGTTTCATTATAAAAACAGCTGCTTGCTCAAATGTCTGATTTTTTTTTTATCATAGACCAAGTCAAAATAGTCTTGAGTCTGGAAAATTATAATAGCAGATGTCAAAATCCTCTGTAATATTCCCAGGAAACATCTAATGTACATCGACTTGGTTTCCTGGTGAACCTGCCAGAATCCATTAGGACCAAACATAACTAAACAAATACCCCACACATCACAAAACAAATTAGCATGCTGTACAGAATTATTTCATGAAAACCAATTACATTTTGTTTATTTTCAGTTGGAGATGATGATTTTTGTTTTAGAAGAGTTCACATGAAACCATTTTTGAGACAATAATTAAATATCAACCATAATTGTTTATCAAGGGCATATTTTGCTTGATAATAAAACCAAATTATCAACGTTTTGACCTATCAAGGGATATTTCTGAATCAAGTTTTATTCAAAAGTAATTTTAATCAATTTGTTAAGGATGAATGCTCACTTCATAGCAAACACTGAATATGCTGAGTAGCTGATTAATGTGATTCATAGATACTCATTAATAAATAGAACCATATATCAAGGTCATCACATCACTAGTGTCTGCCCACAAAGTCAGACACCACTCAATCATTGAAAGTCTTGTATCTCCAATGTCTTCAATAGTTTTATAATACAATGTTAATATTCTGTGACTGTTGTAAAGATTCCATGGTATTTTACACTTAAGAAATATATTTTTAATAAAATATTTTCATAGATTATAAGAAGTGGTGATTAGAGAGCTAGAACTCTGGAGTCAGGCAGATGTGTTTGGAATCCTGATTTCACCACATATTACTGTTTGTTTGGGACGTGTTAATCAGCCTCTCTGAGTCTTAGGGTTCTTCTCGTCTTGTAAATGAGAATAGCATTAATATTTAATTAACCTCAAAGCTGTCATTAAAGTTAAATAAGATAATGCATGTAACTCACGTTGCCTTGTGTCCTGGCACAGATTAGACATTCAATTGAGTTTAGATATTAATTTTAGCATTCTTCTTCTCATTTTTCCTTGAGGTACTTCATTTTGGTAGAAGTTTTGTCATTATGATAAATGTATTCTATTACAGAAGATAAATTAAATTTCACTGGTTGTGAACAATGGTGTAATATACATAAAAACTGAGTAACTTTTTGTAATATGATACGTTAAAATGTATTTTTCTTCTCTCCTGCTTCACACCATTGTCAAGTTATTGTAAATTTAAGTTGAAACTGCCTATTTATCCATCTGGCATTTTGTTTCTCTCCAGTTGTGTTGAAATGAATGGTCATATTAAGCGAGGCTCTCAGGATTATGCATGCAAATGCCTGACTCGCATTAGCAACACAAATGATTTAGGCTCCATATTGCTTTGATAATAACACTAAGCAAAACCCCTAACATTATTATGGATAACTACTTCGGGAGAAACCAATGTAATGTTGCTTCAGAATTGGAATGATAAGTAAAAATGTTTGAATGGCTATTGCAATATTACAGGCGTACTAAAGGTAAATGTTTTAATAACAGGAACTATAATTAAGGCTATGTATTTCAGCTCTTCTTTTATGTCTGATTGAGTTGCATAAGTGGAGCATGCTAGCCTATCTACAAAGTCCCATTGCTTTGTTTTTTTCTCATGTCTTTGCAAGAATGGTGCATTTTGGTAAATGTTAAATTATAAGATTTAGGATCAAACTTCAGTTACACAAATCCTATGGTTTGTGTCCCCCAGAATTTATATACTAAAATCCTGACTGCCAGTGTGATGGTTTTAGGAGGTGGGGCCTTTGGGAGGCAATAGGTCAGGAGGGTGGAGCCCTCACCAATGGGATCAGTGCGCTGAGAAAAGAAAAATCTAGACAGATTCCTTTACTCCCCATCACCATGGGAGGACAGGACCAGGAGGAGGGCCCTTGCCCCACCACACTGGTACCCTGATCTCAGATTTCCAATCTCCAGAGTGTTAGAATAAACGTCTGTGTGTGTGTGTGCGTGTGTGTGTGTTTTAAAGCTACCCAGTCTGTGGTGTTTGTTATAGCAGCCTGAATAGACTGAGATACCAAATGTCAGAGTTTGACATGTTATGAATAATACTAGAGGCCTGATGCACGAAATTCGTGTAAGGGGCACAACCCTTGCAGCCCTGGCTTCATCCAGGACATCCAGTCTAATTAGCATATTATGCTTTTATTATTATAGATGACTGCCTTTTTTTTTTTGTCATAGGATTCAGCTTTTGTAGTCTGAAAACATCACTTAGAAAATTCCAGAAATAAATAACTTATTAGTTTTAAATTGTGGACTATTCCAAGTGATGAAAACTTGTGCCTTTCCTACTCCATCCTCCAAAGGTTTGATCCTGGGTCATGATCAAACCTTTGCCCAGTGTGTCCAAGCTATAGAGGCTCTCTGCCCATTAATCACTTAGTAACCTCTCAATTATCAGATTGGCTAAAAGAGAGAGAGTGAGACCACATTCGCATAGTTCTTATTGCAGTATATCGTTATGAGTGTTCTATTTATTGTTGTCACTATGTTTAATTTATAATTAAACTTATAGGTAAGCATAGAAAAAATTCCTTACATATATAAGATTTGGTACTATCTGTAGTTTCAGGCATTCACTGGGGGCCTTGGAGCACATCCTCAGTAGGATAACAGGGGACTGCTGTATAAGACTTTATATCTTGTTAAAAATCTTATCGATTCTTATTTCTGTCTCAAAACTATGTATGTAAAATTCCTGATAGCATGTACTCATTCTGGCATCTAGACTCCGAAATCTACAAAGCTCTTGAGACCTGAGCCTGCAGCCTTCCCTTTGGGACTTGGCATTGAGCAGACAGGGCAGAGATGGCAGTGAGCGCTTCTCAGGGCTCCACCACCCTCAGCTTAAGTCGGTGGGTGCAAACATTTCTCTCAGGCCCATCTGGCAAACACTCTCCATTGTGCAGACAATGCAGTCTTGTCACAATGGAAGCAGTCATGCCCAGCATGCAAGGGAGTCATGGCCAATAGGTAAGGCCATAAAAGTTTCCAGTAGAACTTTATTTATAAGAATAGTGGCAGGCTGGGTTTGGTCCTGAGGCTGTCCTTGCTTGTTTGTGGACCCCTGGAACCTGAGACTTCATCCATCTCTGACAGAAAGCAGATTTACTGTGTCCTCCTAAATAGTTATGCCTTATGTCTGAGTCTTAGCTTTTCAAATTAAAAAGCGATGCCGACACCAACACTAGACATCTGTGTCTATGTTCCTCTCTGCACCATCCCAACAACCTGAGCTGAGACCTGGTGCAGTTGGCTTACTGAAGGACAAAGGTGGCAGGGACAGCTAGGGACAGCCTGTGGGATAGCCGCTTCCCTGCCTTCATTTACATGCCTTTTTCCTCTCACTATTCGTGTTTTCAGAATTCTCGTTATGTGGTAATCCCTGCTTTGCATTTGGGGCACACTGTGTGCTTTTGGCTACTCTCCAGGCCTGAAAGGGGTATTGGGAGAACCTCCTACTCAAGTCCCATCCCTCCCATGTGGGACTTGAGTAGGAGGTTCTCCCACTCTCAGCCAAGCCAGCCATGTAATTAAGTCTTATCCAGATTGAATCAAATATTTTGTTGTAGAATAATGATGATAACGTTATTCATACAGTTTTTCTCCATGATAATTATAAGTTGCTTCAGAGGATTCTCATTACTCCTAAAAATATTCCTGTACTAATTTCTAACTTTTTCTGCTAGCATGTTATTTTTAGAAATTTAAAAGACTTGCCTCATCATCATTTAGTCTGTGAGATGAATATCAAGTTCATGTTTACTGAGATTATATACTAACATATTTAAATGATACACATGTATCTCAATTATATTCCAAACATCAGTGATTCCACAAATTATGCTGAAGTCATGAGGCGTTGTTAAGTATTTATTTGCTATGTGATAATTTATCCATTATTCAAAATGTATTGATGACTTACCTCCCTGGGGTTTTAAGCCAAGAATAAATTTCTGGGGATATATTCCTAGAAATGGGATCACTGGGTCAAATGGGAGTTCCATTTTTAGTTTTTTGAAGAAACTCCATACTGTTCTCCATAGTGGCTACACAAGTCTGCATTCCCACGAGCAGTGCACCGAGGGTTCCTTTTTCTCCGCATCCTCTCCAGCACTTGTCGTTTGTTGATTTGTTGATGATAGCCATTCTGACAGGTGTGAGATGGTACCGCATTGTCATTTTGATTTGCATCCCTCAGATGGTTAGTGACTTTGAGCATGTTTTTATATGTCTCTTGGCCTTCCTTATGTCCTCTTTCGAAAAGTAGCTATTTAGGTTCGTTGCCCATTTTTGATTGGGTTGTTTATCTTCCTTTTGTTAAGTTGTATGAGTTCCCTGTAAGTGTTCCCTTATTGGTGATAACATTGGCAAATATTTTCTCTCGTGCAGTGGGCTTTCTTGTTGTTTTGTTGATGGTTTCTTTTGCTGTACAGAAGCTTTTAATTTTGATGTAGTCCCATTTGTATATGTTCTCTTTAGTTTCCATTGCCCTAGGAGCTGTATTGGTGGAAATATTGTGTCAGCATATGTCTGAGATTTTGCTGCCTGTGTATTCCTCTAATATTTTTATAGTTTTTCATCTTATGTTTAAATCCATTATCTATTTTGAGTTTACTTTTGTGCATGGTGTAATTTTATGATCTAGTTTCATTTTTTTTGCATGTGTATGTCCAATTTTTCCAACACCATTTATTGAAGTGACTGTCTTGATTCCAGAAATATATCCCAAGAAACTAGAAACACCAATCAGAAAGGATGTATGCACCCCTATGTTCGTAGCAGCACAATTTACCATAACTAAGATTTGGAAACAGCCTAAGTGCCCATCAGCAGTTGAGTGGATTAAAAAACTGTGGTATATCTACATAATGGAATACTGTGCTGCAGTAAAGAAGAAGGAATTCTTACCATTTACAACAGCATGGATAGAACTGGAGAGCATTATGCTAAACGAAATAAGCCAGTCAGAGAAATATAAATATCACATGATCTCACTCATTTGTGGAATATAATGAACAACATAAATTGATGAACAAAAACAGATCCAGAGACAGAGAAGTATTGATCAGATCGTCAAACCTCAGAGGGAAGATAGGGGAGGGTGGGGGAAGGGGAAGAGATTAACCAAAGGACTTGTATGCATGCATATAAGCATAACCAATGGACACAGACACTAAGGGAGTGAGGACATGAGTGTGGGGCAATGGAAGATTAAGCACACATATGTAATACCTTAATCAATAAAGAAAAAAAAAACAAGAATAAGAACAAAGGAAGGTTGTAGCCCACTCTTTGTTTTTCCAAAGCACATCATCATTTCCTACTGAAAACTAACAGTAGATGAAGTTCTCTGTACCTCCAACCACACTTGGAGTTCTTTTTGATAAAAAATTGTTATTTACATTTGAATTTTCCAGTACTTGGAAGAGTTACTAGAATACAATAAATGACCAGTAACATCATTGAAAATAAAAAATATATAAGTAAATAAGTGCTCATGCTCATCAAGTAGAATTACATTAAAAAAGATGTAATAGATTGCACTGACTCTTTGAAGGTTTTACAGTTATTAGAGTTACTAGTAAAGAAGTTTCTAGCCCTAACCGGTTTGGCTCAGTGGATAGAGAGTTGGCCTGCGGACTCAAGGGTTCCAAGTTCAATTCCAGGCAAGGGCATGTACTTTCGTTGCGGGCACATACCCAGTAGGGAGTGTGCAAATGACAGCTGATCGATGTTTCTCTCTCATCGATGTTTCTAACTCTTTATCCCTCTCCCTTCCTCTCTGTAAAAAAATCAATAAAATGTATTTAAAAAAAAGAAGGTTCTAGGCTAGTTGTTGTTTTTTGTAAAGTATATCAGTACCAACTTCCATGTCAGCTCGTTCCAGGAGAGCTGAGAACTTGAGGAATTTTATGACGCAATCTGAAAACTTTCATTTTTTCACATTGAACTGAACAGCATTTTATAGAACCAATTTTTTAAACTTATGCTTTATTACCTATAAGGAAATTGATGTGATAAGTATAACTGGCAAAAACAGGAGGGGACAAATATAAGGGCTGTTAGAAAGCCAATGATTCCTCTGTTAGGAGCAGAGGTGTGCAATGTCCTGGCAATTATCTCTGTTAGCCTGGGCGTCTGACACCTGGAAGTGACGTGCTGAGGTTACTGAAAGTTCCCATTAAAAGGAGATTGACTCAGGAACATTTCCCTCTCTCTAAGACAGACCCATTTATTACCCCGGGCATAGTGAAAAAACCGTTATGTTAAAAAATGCACATTGAGAATTTCAGATTTTGCAAATGGTTCTATATATATCTGTATAATTCTATAGATATATTTAGATATGATTACAAAGAGGCAGCCCTAGCTAACAGGCAGTGTGGACAAAAACAACTCTAGACAGGCTCTCTGCATTGCTCTCTCTCCTCTGAACATAAATGTGGTCTCAAAACAATTTCATAAGATCTTCAACTCTTTTCATGCCCAACCTAGAATATTTAGAAAATATCAAGAAATGAAAAAAAAGTAGTAGAAAAAAAGATAGAACCATATAAGTATTAGGAGCACTTAAATTGCAAAATTGAATTCCAAATTTAAGGCATTTGTCTGATTGTGAAAATACTTTTTAGACAAACAAAATAGTTATAAATAGTTGCCACAAATAAGCATAGAAAAAGAAAGTCAATTAAGGAAAACTGGAGAAAACAAATGAAAAAGCAATTCACTAAGTTCACTGTTGGCTAATGGACACATAAAGCAATGTGAGAACTAACTCATAACCAGGAACGCAGTAAAACTAAAAACTCTCCAGTTTCATACTTTCCATTTGTAATATATAATATTGGCAAAAATGGGGGAAAAGGCTATATTTAAAAATTACTTAGGGAATGAACATTGCCAAGGCCTTTTGGAAGAGCAATTCAGTTGTATTTACAAAAGTTTGCTCAGCAGTTACACATCTGTGTGGGGAGTCCTATAGAAACATTAACCACGTGCACACAGACAGTCCCAGTTTCTTTTCCTTTGCTTGTTGGAACTTACAGTTATTCAAATCATAATAAAAGTATTTTTCCCCAGTGCCTTCATTTGTTCACTCACAATGTACCTAGAGAATGCAATATATGGAACCCCACATCATTCATTTTCAAGGCTATATTACAATTTGGGGAACATGTAAAGTTGATTATATTCACTCTATTATTAGCAGGTGGTATGGTTACCTGTTCCCATGGTTGTCAATGTTTCTGACAGATTCTATAATTATGAGCATTCTCCTACTTGCCTGGGAGTGGGGAGGGTGAGGTGTACAGCAGTGTCACTGCAGTAGAACTGTTAGCTCACAGGACTTGTTCCTCTTCAACTTTACTACATAATGACAATTTGTTGTCCAAATTCAGCATCTTTTCATAAAGCTGATAGTTCAGAGATTTAGTCTTTGCCAATCTGCTGCCTGGGAAATGGTCCCCTGCGGTTTAATTTGCATTTCTCTGATTACTGAGGTGATCATTCTTTTCAGATGTTTATTGACCATTCTTGTTTCATGTACTGTAAAATTCAAGTCTTTGCCTATTCTCCCCTTAGATTATGTGATTTTTTTAAATTATAGACTAACTGATACTATTCATTTATTAGGATCACTAAATTTTTGTCAGTTATATGGGATGGAACTTTATCAGTGTGTGGCTTTTATTTCCACTTGATTTATGGTCTAGTTTAATTAGCAGGATTTCTTAACTTCAATATTCTCAAGTTTATCATTCTTTTCCTTTGTGATTTATATTTGTTTTGAAAATATTTTCATGCCCAAACTAATAGGTATATTTCCATATGGCTTTTTAAATATTTTATATTTTTGTCATTTACAAATAGATATTTAATAAAATGAGTTTTGTCCATGCTTCAAGATAGAGGGTCAGTAGTTTTTCCATCTGGTTATTCTATTAATATAGACAATTTTATTCAAAATTATATTTTCCATCATTGATATGCAATGTCATATTTGTTAAATGTCATTTTCAATATGTGTGGCACACACCATGAGTTTACTTTTCCTTCTATTAATGAATTTATTCCATCTCTACACCATTACTACTCTTGTAAACACTGGAAGTTCATATAATTTTAAATAACAAATAAATAAAAGTGTTAGTTTTATTAGTTTCCAAGAATTACCATAAAAAGGACCACAGATTAGGAGGCTTAAACAACAGACAATGATTTTCTCACAGTTCTGGGGACCAGAAGCCTGAGATCAAGGTTTCTGCAGGGTAGGTTTCTTCTAAGGCCTGTCTTCTTAGCGTGTAGACCGCCATCTTCTCTCTGTGTCCTCACATGGTGCTCCCTCTGTGTGTGTGAGTGTGTAAGGACACCGGTCATATTGGATTAGGGTCCACTCATATGACCTCATTTTACCTTCAGTATTTCTTTAAAAGATGCTGCCTCTAAATACCATCACATTTTAACGTACTGAGCATAAGTACTTCAACATAAGAATTTTGGGAGGGCATAATTCATCCCATAACAGTAGTCTTCTGAAAATGACACCTTTTCTTTTTTCAATTCTTATGTCTTTTACTTCCTTTTTTTTCATTTGCATCATTATTCCATAGTCACCACTCTTCCGACTTCTAAAATCCTTGGATTTTTGTTTGCTTATTACCTGTCATTAAATTTTACAGAATGGATATATACAGTATACAGTACTTGGTCTATGGATACTTTTTTGCTTATCCCATATACTTGAGAGTAGTCCAAGTTATTGTATGTGTCACAAATTTATTTTTATTGCTGTATTGCTGTATTGAGGAGGAAGGCTGGTTCTGCAAGGCCATTAAACCAAACAAAGCCCTGTCGCCTGGTAGGTAAGGTGAGGGAGCCTTGTTTTTGAGCCCTGTATCTGGGGGAAGGGTAGATGAAAAGAATTCTCCCTTCAAGGCCTTGGGGGGAGGGAGTATATTTGCAAATCAATGAACTCCAGGGGCACTTATAAAGCAAGGTTCTCAAGTGCTACCCCCACTCTGATTTGGATTAATCCCGGAGTCCACACGTGTAATAAAGCTGTGATTTCTCCACCTCTTCAAAGCATCGCTTAGTTTTTGTGGTCTTTCTGCAACAGTATAGCATACTGAATATGCCAGTAAACATTTGTATTATTTACAATTCTTACAATGAACATTTAGATTATTCTACTTTTAGACTATTATGGATAAAACTGCTATGTTCATTTTCATATTAGTCTTTGGTATTAATTTAATTATGTAACCTCCACATTTATATGTTGAAACCCAAGTCTTAAAAGTGACTATTTAAAGATAGGACCTATAAGGAGATAATAAAGGTTAGATGAGGTCATAAGGGGATGCCTAATCTACTTGCTCCCTCTTTCTCCTTCAGTGATCTAATTTGGGATTAACAAAAAGAAAAACTCTGTTGCCCTAGCCAGTTTGGCTCAGTGGATAGAGTGTCGGCCTGCAGACTGAAGGGTCCCAGGTTCAATTCTGGTCAAGGGCATGTACCTTGGTTGTGGGCACATCCCCAGTGGGGGGTGTGCAGGAGGCAGCTGATCGATATTTCTCTCTCATTGATGTTTCTGACTCTCTATCCCTCTCCCTTTCTCTCTGCAAAAAAATCAATAAAATATATTTAAAAACAACAAAAAAAGAAAAACTGTGCTCTTATCTTTTTCTTTATTGTTTGGCTCTTTTCTCAATTCATTGTCCTACTTTTTGCAGCTTCCAGAGATAAAAATTAAAATACGTTATTTTGAATTAATTTTCTTATAATTTATACATTTAAATACATACTTTGTTCAATTTATTAGATGATATTGGTTAATAAGTTTATATTTCAAGTATACATTTCTATGATACATTATCTTTATATTGTACTAAAGGCCCAGTGCACGAATTCATGTACTGGTGTGGTCCCTTGCCCTGGCCTACAGGGATCAGGCCAACACCAGTTCTCCAACATCCCCCACGGGGTCCCAGATTGTGAAAGGGTGCAGACCAGGCTGAGGGACCCCACTGGTGCACAATCAGGGCCAGGGAGGGACCGTGGGAGGAGTCCAGGGCATGTCTGGTCCATCTCACCCAGTCCCAACTAGCCAGATTCCAGCAGTAAGCTAACCTACTGGTCGGAGTGAGTGTATGCCCTCTGCTGGTCAGTGCACGTCATAGTGACTGGTCGAACAGTCGAATGAACAGTTGGACACTTAGCATATTAGGCTTTTATATATATAGATTGTGTGTCCACCACCCAAAGTCAAAACATCTTCTGTCATCTTATACAGGATAGAGCAAAAGTAGGTTTATAGTTGTGAGTAGGCCATACGGTTGTTGCCTGTGTCTATGAAACTAAAACTAAATATATAAAGTTCTCTTTAAATATCTGTTTATCTGCATTCCATAATTTTGATATGTTGTATTTTCTTTCTACTTCGTTCTGATTTTTTATTATCTTCATTATAATTTCATCTTTGACACATGAATTATTTAGAAGTATATTTTCAAATATCCAAATATTGGTGACTGTTTTAGTTTGTCATTGATTTATAGTTGAAGTCTATTGCAAATAAGGATAAAAGTCTGTATGACTTTAATCATTTGACATTTATTGAGACCTATTTTATATCTCTGCATCTGGCTCATTTGATGAACATTACTTGAGCACATGTAAAACATAAATTTCAGTGTGTGATAGTTTCCTTTGTGAGTTCCAGGTACACAAAATCAATTTTGCTTTTTTTTTTTTTCAAAAGTGTGCCTTCTTATGTTTTAATTCAATTAAAGAAATAGGTTTCCTTTCCTTACAATACCATGTTAATTTAACATAGCCTACTCAAACCCAAATATACTTCAATATTTTCCATCTTTGTTTGGTTTGGAATTATTTTCTGAGATAATAACATACAAATTTTGCTATTATTTTTATACTTAAATTTTGGAAAAATCATTTAGATTTAACTAAACATTTCATTTAGATACAAGCTTTTATTATACTTGCTGTCCTAACTTTGATTAACTTTTGGTTTTCTGAAATATGTCCATTTATAACTTTTTAAGAAATAGACTATATGTCCATGTTTTGTGAACTCTTACAAATTTTGAGAATGTTATTTCACTGTTACACTTCTGAAAGACAGTCGTGTATATGTTTTTTCACTCATGAGTATTTTATTTAAGCTCCAAAGTACGTAATCACTTTAAAATAGATTTCAAAATGATACCATAATTTAGGATGACAAATATAAAGTATATGACTTATTATCTTTTTTGGAGAAAAAATTGAGGCACAGTGAAATAAATGACTTAATTAAGGCCACCCATTGAAAAATTATACATTATTGTTACACACACGTTATTATTTTTTAATTATTATACCATAAAATAAAATGGTATTTAAATGGTATTTTAAAGACCCTGTATCTCTTATGCACCAGAAGAATCTGACATCCATTATATAATAGCACTTGTATACAATGCAGCATTTACTAGTAAAAAGCCTTTCAAGTTTATTTACATGGAAATCTCTACATCTTAAAAAAAATAGTTCATTTCTTCTAAGTTAAATCCCCAAACAAAATCTCTGTTATATAAATAGTCTTCAATTAAGGAAAAGTAAATAACATTTATTATCTAAATATTCTATCTCAAAAGTAAAAATACTTGAGGAAATTAGAAAAACATTTTTAATTGGTTCTAGCCACATGTTTATAGGTATTTCTTTCAAAATACTAGTGAAAAATATTAATCTCAATAATAATTGGAGAAATACATGTTATCCTCTTTTTATTTTGGTGGGTTTATTTTTAAAATCTGTAGCAATTTCTGAAAGAGAAAGAAATTCTTGTAAAGATTACATCTGAAGCTAAGAGGATTTATAGGAACAATTTTATCAGGAGGCAAAATAACAAAAATTATTGTCATAGAAAATCTACTGTGGCCCTTTCTAAAATGACTAGAATTTAGCACTTGGTCTTGCACATATTTGGTGCTTGAAATGTTTGGGTCCTATTGAATGCTATTTCTATACTGATCATAGTTCAGTTAAAAAACTGTTGACATATTCAAAAGAGTTCAAAGAAAATTAATTTTTAAAAGAGGTTATTTACAGAGGTGTGGGCTGAGTTGAGAAAATCATCACAGAATAGTAAAGTATTAAGACACTAGCTGAAGTGGGAAGGTGTTCTATCCACTGCAGCTCAGCTGAGAGGGGTCATTTTATGTACTAAGTATCTCAGCCAGGGCAGCATCAAAGGGCACAGTATTGACCTCTCAAAATCCACTTGTCTATAAAGGCAATGAAAAAGTGGCAGACATCAATATCAATGATTTTAGAACTCTGGAAATTAACTAAAGGCTTGCAGCAAACCAGAGAGCATTTATTTAAGAAAAATGACTGAATAGCAGGTAGAAAAATGAGTTTTGTGGTATTTCTCCCATGCCCCTACTATTATCAGAGAAATTGGGGTATCCCTTTCCCTACTAAGTGCAGGGGATGCTGTCCTTATGATATCTCAAGAAAAATAATTTTCTGAGACTTGCACAGGAAGATGAGTGATTTTTATTTGTGTGAAATTACATCCTTATATTTCTAAAGTCCCTTTCCTGTTACAGAAGAAGTATAGCTGGGTTTCAGTAACAAAGCCAGTGTCCAGAGTTTCCCTTCCATGTTGCAGCTGGATTCAGTTCAGCATTAAGCGAGTTGCAGTCCATTAGTCCATTGTGTATGGGGTCCACAAGGTCTGGACCATATGAGTGAATGCAAGGGGACCAAAAGAGCATGTTCCGTGCAGTGAAAGTCCCAAAATTGCCCAGCATAACCAAGAATGAACTCCCTTGTTTAGGGGGTTGACTATCCCCTAAATTTCACACCCTTGCACTGGCCATGCCCATTCTGGCCAAAGACCTAGTCCCAGGTATGACTGACAAGCAAGCACCTTTGCTAGTCTCTTCAACTCTACTGGGGCTATGTCTACCTCCCCTCCTTTGGACCCCTGGGGAGTGTAAAGTTGTAGCTTCCTGGAGAAATAAATAATAGCAATATTTTCTTTTGAACTGAATGGTGCTCCTAGAAATACCAGCACTGGGTTAACCACTAATGTCAGCTCAGTGCAGGCAGGTAGCCCAGCGATCTCCTGTGTCCACTGTGACCAGCAGATCTGGATCAACTGAGAGAACACAACATCTGTTGACTTTAGTACGTTTTCTGAATTTTATGATTCTTTTGTTTTCTAAATTATTATAAAACTTTGAAAGTCAAGTTATCTTCATTTGTCTCAAAATAGTATTAAGAGATCAAGGAGCCTGGCTGGCATGGCTCAGTGGTTGAGTGTCAACCTATGAACCAAGAGGGTATGGTTCAATTCCCAGACTGGGGTATATGCCCAGGTTGTGGGCTCTGTCCCCACTGTGGGGTGTGCAGGAGGCAGCCAATCATTGATTCTCTCTCATCATTGATGTTTCTCTACTTCTCTCTCTCTCTCTCTCTCTCTCTCTCTCTCTCTCTCTCTTCCTCTCTGAAATCATTAAAAATATATTTATAAATAAATAAATAAATAAATAAATAAATAAATAAGAAAGATTTTGAGTGGGGGAAATTTCATGTTGTAGTTTAATTAGTGTTTAAGCCTAGACCTAATAAAATAATACCTTCTTTCTGATACAGAGTGGGTGTTCTGTATGCTCAGTGGAAATGCAATACTATCTCTCTGATACCTGACACTCTACCTACTCTTCCAGCAGGGAACTTCCTCCATTCATTTTTATTTGTGCTCCTTTTTTGGTTTTCCCATTACTGCTTGGCTGCTCTTTCTCTTCCTTTGGTAGTGATTTTATTTTTTTTACCTCATATTTTCTTTCAATATGTGTCCATATATAAACTCTCTCTTTTTATTTATACACTAGGGGCCCAGTGCATGAATTCATGCACCTTGGAAGGAACTGTGGGCCGTGAGGCTGCAGTAGGCACAGGGGAGGGTCTTGGCCCATCCTCTGTTAACCCCCACTTGACTACTCCTGCCACGGCCCTCTGTCCCCTGTCTGTTTGCTATCCCTGCTCCAGCATCCGCCACTGCAACCTGTTGATGACACAAAGCGATTGGGGCCAGTGCCAGCACTGGGTGTGAACAGAACTGGTGCTGTCAGTGGGTGCAAGTGGCGGCTGCTGCCCTGATCACCCCTCAGGAGCAGGGGGAGGTGGAGAAGCCCTCAGTGATGATCAGGGCTGGCAGCCACCTCTCACACCCACTGATGGCACCGAGTGATCGGGACCGGCATAGGGCACCAGCAGCATGTGCAAGCAGCAGCTCCAGCGCCAGCTGCGGGTGTGAGTGAGACCAGCACTGGCAGTGGGTGCAAGCGATGGCTCTGGCGCCAGCAGCAGGTGCGAGTGCCAGGCTGCGCTGTAGCACATGGGAGCAAAGAATTTTCAGTAACCAGCAGAAGCTCACCTCAATGACAGAAACCAGTGCCCTGTCTGGTCTGGTGCCCCTGCTCACCTGCTTCACCATCTCACCATGCCCAGCACCCGCCTTGTTTCACACATGCCCCCTCGTGGTCAGTGCATGTCATAGCAACCAATTGTTCAGTTGTTTGGTTCTGGTTGTTCCGCTGGTTGGTCTATTTGCATGTTAGGCTTTTATTATATAGGATATGTTACCCACTTATTTATATTCCAGCCATACCTAACATGAAGAATTATTCCTTCTTTAGATATTTTTCATATCCTACTCACACCTCCTAGCAATAATGATTGACCATGTAACTATGAGAAAGACAACTGTTGCTGGGAAACCAAACATAGGTACTCATAAGCTGCACAAGATGTGCCAATCAGAGTCATAACTGCAGATGGAATGTCCTCTGTCTCATTACAGAAGACTGTCCATAGAAACTTGAGGCAGAATGGAGCAAAGGCAGCTCTCCACTGATCAGACTTCAAATTTTTTCTAAAAACATACTTTGAAAATAAGTCTGTAAGCATTTTAATAGAATAAGCCCTAGTAATTGTTAAACTAAATTTTCTATTTGGAAGAGCTATTCAGGGCCATTAAAAAGTGAAATACTCAAGTTCCAAGAAGAAAGGTGATATTCATTAAAGAGATAAATGGAGCCATAGCTGGTTTGGCTCAGTGGATAGAGTATCTGCCTGCAGACTGAATGGTCCTGGGTTCGATTTTAGAAAGGGCACATGCCTGGGTTGTGGGCTCGATCCACGGGGTGGGGGTGGGGGTATGGGGAAATGCATACAGGAGACAGCCTATCAATTATTCTCTCTCATCATTAATGTTTCCATCGTTCTCTCCCTTTCCCTTCCTCTCTGAAATTAAGAAAAAAATATTTTAAAAAGAGAGAGATAAATAGAAAAAGGTGAAGGGATTAATAAAATTTTTTTTAAAAAAACACTGTATAGACACAGACAACAGTGTGATGATTACCAGAGGGAAAGGGAGGTAAGGGAGGTACAAGAAAGTCTAAGGGGGATAGATGGTGATGGAAGAAGACTTGACATGAGTGGTAAACACATAATACAATATACAGATCAGGTATTATAGGATTGTACACCTGAAATCTATATAATTTTATTAATCAATGTCATCCCAATAAATTCAATAAGAAAGAAAAGAAAAATTTGAAAAAAATAAAATAAAATAGATGCCAAGTTAGATATTTGGAAAAGCTGGTTACATTAAAAGGATATGTTTGAGGGTTATTTATTTATGTGTATACTATACGTAGCAAAGTGCTTTGTAATTTACAAAGCATCTTAATAGTTATCTTTAATTTTATGAGAGAACACTTTTTATAAGAGAACTGTTTTTGCATACTGTATCTGCAAAGGTATATGACATGATACAAAATCCAAATGAACTTATTGAACAATGCAAAGATGTGCTTTAAGAAATAGTTGCCTTGCATATCTTTCCAGTAACATTTTGCATCCTGGGAAATTATAAACATATGTTCAAAAACTGAAATGTTGAAGTAAAGTGGCTTGCAATAATTATCTCTTCATGTTAACATCCAAATCAAGAGTGAACTCCCTTCCCTCTTTAAAGCTGCATTTCACTTGATAATTAGCAGCTGTATGCTAATTGCATTGGGAGCCCAGCATTTCCTGAGTATGCTAATTTAAAGTTCTGTTGAGTGGTGACTTTGTTTCTTGGAAGCCTGAAATGTAAGCCATATAGAATACTCTATACAGCTAACCTACCCAATGGTACCTCATACTAAAGAGGAAAATTGTTAGGACTCTGAGTCACTTTGCCAATGAATGCAAGATGAGAAATGGAACTCTTCTGAGATGGGTCCTCAATACTATGAACTGAAAGCAACCTGAATGCCAAAGAAAAGATGAGAGCCAACCAGAAGTCACCAGAATCAAATTCAACGGTGGCTCAGCCTTACTGTTGAATCTATGAACCGAGAGTCTTGAAGAGGAATCATTTGACTAATGTAAATA